>PVHW010003165.1:0-147229 GCA_004024825.1 Pygathrix nemaeus
CTCAATAAAATAAAAAACTGAAATACAGAACCTTAATACCCCAACCTTGCCGGGACCTTCCTTCTGGGTTTTGCCCATATTCCAACAAATGCTTCCATTCCTCATTCCTATACTAATACTGTGCCTTATTTTATTCTCCATCCATACGTCCAAATACCAACGATAGGCCCCAACCTTAAAGATGCCCCTTAACAGCAGGAAGTAGCCAGAAAGACCACAGCACACCTTATCACTATTATCAATAAAAGGTTGGACTGTTTGGATAAATGGAGGCAAGATGGCACACTTCCGGGTTCTTCATCACCAACTTTTCCCACGCACGTGAAAATGCAGCTGGCACCCGGGAAAGTGCAGACCATGCAGGCATGCACCAGGTGACACCAATCCAAACAGACCAAGATTTACCTGGTCGCACCTACGGAGAGCCCCCGACGCGCATGTGCCCCACCTACTGCCCTCCCACTCCTTGAAAAGCCATTCCCGGGGAGCGTCTCGCGTGGACTTCCCAGCCCCCACTCCTGTCGGGACATCATTAGGAATTCCGTCTGAGAGCTCCACGGGGTGACTCTCTTGGCCTCCTTTGCTGGAGGCCAACATACCTCCACCTACCCACCTTCTTCCCTGAAGCTAGGTGACCAAAAATGCAGTTTTGCTCCTACCCTTGCCTACTCGCTGATTCTTTGTGCTCACTCTGGTGATCTTAGAAAAACAAATCAGTAAGGAGAGGCTTAACAAAGCGAGAGAAATTAAGACGACACAGAGTAGTTTCACAGAAAACTTCCCTCTGAATTTTACCTGAGGATATTTATTTCTCCATGTTCTAAGGATCGTTCCCAAATGTTCTTCCTCAGATTCCACAAAAACAGTGATTTCAATCTGCTCAATGTAAAGAACAGTTTAAATCTAAGAGACGAGTACACACATCGCAAAGCAGTTGCTCAGAAAGTTACTCTGCAGGTTTCATCAGAAGATGTTTCCTTGCTCACCACAAGCATCTGGGTGTCACTAAATATCCCTTCCAGATTCTAAAAAGACAGAATTTCGAAACTGGGAACCATAGAGGAAGCATAAATTCTGTGAAATGAATGCACATATCAGAGAGTAGATTATTGGAACGCTTCTTTCTCGATATTATTTCAGTATATTTCACTATTTGCCATAGTCCTCAGTGTGCTCTGAAATATCAGATTTTCGGTTACACAGGAACAGTGTTCAAGCACTGCCTTGTGAGAAAAGAGGTATAACTCCCTGAGCGGAATGCATACATCACAAGTAGTTTCTCAGAAAGCTTTAACCAGTTTTTATCTGAAGATATCTCCTCTTTCACCGTAGGCCTGAATGTGCTCCCAAATGTCCCTTTGCAGATTCGTGCATGACGGAGATTCCAAACTGCATAATATAAGAAAGCTTTGAACTATACGAAATTAATAGATATATCTAACATGAAGCAGTTTCACAGAAATGTTCTTTCCAGTTTTTCCTGAGGCTATTTCCTTTTCCACCATACCGTCCCTATACTCCCGAACATCTCTTGGTAGCTTTTTCTCCAAGAGGGATTCCGGAATCCTCTAGGAGAAGAAAGGTATATTTCTGTGAGTGGAATGCACACGTCACAAAGCAGGTGCTCAGAAAGTTTCTCTCCAGCTTCTCTCTGAAGACTTTTCCTTTCTCACCATGAGTCTCAATGCGCTCATGAGTATCTCTTCTCAGAGTAAACAAAAACAGTGTTATGATACTGCTCAATGAAAAGAGAAGCTTAACTGTTTGAGCGGAATTCAGGTGACACAGAGCAGGTTCACAGAAAGCTTCCTTCTGATTTCTCTCTGAGGTTATTTCTTTTTCAGGATATTCTAAAGATCGTTTCCAAATGTCATTTCTCAGATTTCACAGACACAGTGATTTCAAACTGCTCAATCCAAAGAATGATTTAACTCTATGAGATGAGTACAAACATCACAAAAGAGTTGCGCAGAAAGCTTCTCTCCAATTTTCGATGGAAGACTTTTCCTTGCTCACACAGGCCTCTGGTTGCCACTTACTATCCCTTTGCAGATCCCTCAAAGACCAACCTTCAAACTGGGAAATGTAGAGTAAGCTGTATCCCTGTGAAAAGAATAGACGTGTCAGAGACCAGTTTCTTCGAGTGCTTCTTCCTGTTTTTTATTGGACGCCATCTCACTTTTTTGCCATAGTCTTCAATGTACTCCGAATATCACTCTTTTGGCTTTACAGTAACAGTGTTCAAACTGCTTTACGAGAAGAAAGTTATAACTCCTTGAGTGGAATGCACACATCACCAAGCAGTTTCTCAGAAACCTTCTCTCCAGTTTTTATCTGACTATATTTCCTATTTCACCATAAGACCCAATGTGATCCCAAACATAACTTCGCAGATCCATCCACGAGGGAGTTTCCAAGCTGTGTAATGTAAAGAAAGCTTCATCTATGTGAGATGAATGAAAATAGCAAGAAGCAGATTCACAGAAAGTTTCTTTCCAGTTATTATCTGAAGATATTTCCTTTTTCACCATAGTCCTGAAAGTGCTGCAGAAGGTCCATTCGTGGATCCGTTCATGACAGTTTCCAAGATGTGTAATGCAAAGAAAATTTTATCTATGTGAGATGATTACACATATCAAAGAGTAGTTTCCTAGAAAGCTTCTTTCCATTTTTTGTCGAGGGTATTTCCCTTTTCACCATCGGCATCCTCATGCTCCCGAATATCACTTTGTACCTGATTCTCCAAAAGTTTTTCCCCGACGCTGTATGACAAGAGAGGTATAACACTGTGAGTGGAATGCACACATCACAAAGCAGTTACCTGGAAAGCTTCTCTCCCGTTTCGGTCTGAACATATTTCCGTTTTCACTGTAAGTCTCAAAATGCTCCTGAATATCCCATCACACGCTAAACATACACAGGGTTAGAAAACTGCTCAATGAAAACAGAGGCTTACCTGAGCTATAGGAATTAAGACTACACAGAGCAGTTTCACAAAAGCTTCCTTCTGGATTTTACCTGAGGATATTTCTTTCTCCATATTTTAAGGATCATTCCCAAATGTCCTTCCTCAGATTCCACAAAAATAGTGACTTCAAGCTCCTCAATCCAGAGAATGTTTTAACTCTATGAGATGAATACGCACATCACAAAGCAGTTGCTGAGAAAGTTTCTCTGCAAGTTTCATTGGAAGACGTTTCCTTGCTCACCACAAGCGTCTGGGCGTCACTAAATATCCCTTCACAGATTCTTCAAAGACAGAGTTTTGAAAGTGGGCAACATAGAGTAAGCATTAACTCTGTGAAGTGAATGCACATATCAGAGAGCAGATTCTTGGAACGCTTCTTCCTCGATTTTATTTCAGTATATTTTACTATTCACCACAGTCCTCAATGCGCTCTGAAGTATCACTTTTTCAGTTTCACAGGAACAGTGGTCAAACGCTTCCTTGTGAGAAAAAAGGTATAACTCCCTGAGTGGAATGCATACATCACAAAGTAGTTTCTCAGAAAGGTGCTATCCAGTTTTATCTGAAGGTATCACCTCTTTCACCGTAGGCCTGAATGTGCTCCCGGGGGTTTCTTCATTTATCCCTCCATGACGGAGGTTCCAAATTGTGTAATATAAGAAAAGCATTAACTATGCAAGATGAATAAATATATCTAACACAATGCAGTTTCACAGAAATCTTCTTTCAAATTTTTGTCTGAGGATATTTCCTTTTTAACCATAGCCGTCCCTAACTCCCGAATGTCTCTTAGTGGTTTTTTCTCCAGAAGGGATTCCGGAATCCTCTAGTAGAAGAAAGGTATATTTCTGTGTGTGAAATGTGCACGTCACAAAGCAGCTCCTCCGAAAGCCTCTCTACAGTTTCTATCTGAACACATTTCCTTTCTCACCGTAATCCTCAAAGTGCTCTTGAGTATCCCTTCGCAGACTAAACAAAAACAGTGTTATGATACTGCTCAATGAAAAGAGAAGCTTAACTGTGTGAGCGGAATTCATGTGACAAAGTGTGGTTTCTCAGAAACCTTCCTTCTGGTTTCTCTCTGAGGTTATTTCTTTTTCAGGACATTTTAAAGAGTGTTTCCAAATGTCCTTTCTCAGATTCCACAGAAACAGTGATTTCAAACTGCTCAATCCAAAGAATGATTTAACTGAATAAGATAAATGGAAACATCACAAAAGAGTTGCGCAGAAAGCTTCTCTCCAATTTTCGATGGAAGACATCATTCTTTTGGTTGTACTGGAACCGTGTTCAAAGTATTCCTTATGAGAGGAAAGTTATAACTCCCTGAATGGAATGCACACTTCACGAAGCCGTTTCTCAGAAAGCTTCTATCCAGTTTTTACTAACTATATTTCCTATTTCACAATAGGCCTGAATGTGATCCCAAATATCCCTTCATGGATCCATGCACAAGGGACTTTCCAAGCTGCATAATGTAAAGAAAGCTTCATCTATGTGAGATGAATAAACATAGCAAAAAGCAGATTCACAAAAAGCTTCTTCCCAGTTTTTCTCTGAAGATATATCCATTTTCACCATAGTCCTGAATGTGCTCCCGAAGGTCTTTCCTGGCTCTGTCAATGACAGTTTCCAATCTGTGTAATATAAAGAAAGCTTTATCTATGTGAAATGATGACACATGTCACAGAGTAGTTTCCTAGACAGCTTCTTTCAAGTTTTTGTCTGAGGCTATTTCACTTTTCACCATCAGTAGCAACATGCTCCCAAATATCACTTGGTACCTGTTTCTCCAAAACGGTTTCACCAACGCTGTATGAGAAGAGAGGTGTAAGACTGTGAGTGGAATGCACACGTCACAAAGCAGTTCCTCAGAAAGCTCCTCTCCAGTTTCGGCCTAAAAATATTTTCTTTCTCACCGTTAGCCTCAAAGTGCTCCTGAATATCCCATCACACGCTAAACATACACAGGGTTTGAAAACAGCCCAATGAAAAGGGAGGCTTAACTGAGCAAGTGGAAATAAGGGAACACAGAGCAGTTTCACAGAAACCTTCCTTCTGGATTTTACCTGAGGATATTTCCTTCCCATGTTCTAAGGATTGTTCCCAAATGTCCTTCCTCAGATTGCACAAAAACAGTGGTTTCAACCTGTTCAATCCAAAGAATTGTTTAACTCTATGAGACGAATGCACACATCACAAACCAGTTGCTCAGAAAGTTTCTCTGCACGTTTCATTGGAAGACGTTAGCTTGCTCACCACAAGCCTCCGGGCATCACTAAATATCCCTTCACAGATTCTTCAAAGACAGAGTTTCGAAACTGGGCAACATAGAGTAAGCATTAACTCTGTGAAGTGAATGCTCATATCAGAGAACAGGTCTTGGAACGTTTCTTCCTCGATTTTATTTCAGTATATTTCACTATTCGCCATAGTTCTCAATGCGCTCCAAAATATCACTTTTTCGGTTTCACAGGGACAGTGTTCAAGCACTGCCTTGTGAGAAAAGAGGTATAACTCCCTGATTGGAATGCATACATCACAAAGTAGTTTCTCAGAAAGCTTCTATCCAGTTTTTATCTCAAGATATCTCCTCCTTCACCGTAGGCCTGAATGTGCTCCCGAGTGTCGCTTCATGTTTCCATGCATGACGAAGTTTCCAAACCATGTAACATAAGAAAAGTTTTAATTATGACAGATGAATAAATATATCTAACATAAAGCAGTTTCACAGAAATTTCTTTCCAGTTTTTGTCCGAGGATACTTCCTTTTTCACCACAGGCATCCCTATACTCCCGAATGTCTCTTGGTAGCTTTTTCTCCAAATGGGATTCCGGAATCTTCTAAGAGAAGAACGGTATATTTCTGTGATTGGAATACACACATCACAAAGCAGTTCCTCAGAAAACTTCTCTACAGTTTCTATCTGAAGACGTTTCCTTTCTCACCGTACACCTCAAAGTCCTCCAGAATATCCCTTCGAAGACTAAACAAAAACAGTGTAATGATTCTGCTCAATGAAAAGAGAAGCTTAACTATGTGAGCAGAATTCACGTGACACAGAGCAGTTTCATAGAAAGCTTCCTTCTGCTTTCTCTCTGAGCTTATTTCTTTTGCAGGATATTCTAGAGAGTGTTTTCAAACGTCCTTTCTCAGATTCCATGGAAACAGTGATTTCAAACTGCTCAATCCAGAGAATGATTTAAATCTATGCGATCAAAACACACATCACAAAAGAGTTGCACAGAAAGCTTCCCTCCAATTTTTGATGGAAGACATTTCCTTGCTTGACACAGGCCTCCGATTGCCACTTACTATCCCTTCACGGAAACCTCAGAGACTGACATTCAAACGGGGAAATGTAGAGTAAGTCAGAGAGCAGTTTCTTCGAGAGCTTTTTTCCGTTTTTTGTTGGATGACATTTCACTTTTTGCCTTCGTCTTCAATGTGCTCCAAATATCACTTTTTTGGTTTTACAGGAACAGTGTTCAAACTGTGCCTCACCAGAAGAAAGTTATAGCTCCTGAGTGGAATGCACACATCACCAAGCAGCTCCACAGAAAGCTTCTCTCCAGATTCTGTCTAAAGAAGTTACCTTTCTCAATGTAAGCCTTAAAGCGCTCCAGAATATCCCTTTGCACACTAAACAAAAACAGTGTTATGATACTCATCAATGAAAAGAGAACCTTAGCTGCCTGAGTGGAATTTCCATGACACAGAGCAGTTTCACAGAAAGCTCCCTTCTGGTTTCTCTCTGAGGTTATTTCTTTTTCAGGATATCCTAAAGAGCGTTTCCAAATGAGCCGTCCGTATACTCCCGAATGTCTTTTGGTAGCTTTTCCTTCAAAAGGGATTCCAGATTCAGTAAACAATTTCTCAGAAGGCTTCTGTCCAGTTTTTACCTGAGGATATTTCCTTTTTCACCATAGCCCTCAATGAGCTCCCAAACATCACTTTGCAGAGTCCATGAAAACAGTTTTAGCACACTGCTACAAGAAGAGAAATTTGAATCTCTCTGTGATGAATTCATACATCAGAAGGCAATTTCTGCAAAAGCTTCTTCCTGATTTTTTCGTGAGGATATTTCCGTTTTCACCATGGCCCTCAATGCGCTGCAAAATATCAATTTGAAGATTCCACAAGAGTGTTAGCAAACTGCTACGTGAAGACAAAGTTGTAACTCGGTGAGATGAATCAACAGGCCACAAAGAAGTTTCTCAGAAAGCTATTTTCTGTTTTTTTTTTTTTTTTTTTGAGGATATTTGTTTTGTCACCATCAGGTTCATTGAGCTAAGAAATATCCCGATGCAGATTTGAAGAAAAGAGTCTTAGCAAAGGATCAATGAAAAGAAAAGTGTAACTCTGTGAGTTGCATCCACTAGTCACAAAGCAGTTTCTCAGAACGCTTCTTTCCAGTTTTTATGTGAGGATATTTCCCTTTTCACCATAGCCCTCAATGAGCTCCCAAATATCATTTGGCAGAACCCACGACAACAGTGTTAGCAAACTGTTGCAAGAAGGGAAAAGTGAATCTCTGTGTTATGAATTCACACATCAGAAAGCAACGTCTGAAAAAGCTTCTTTCTAGTTATTCTCTGAGGATATTTATGTTTTCACCATAGACTTCAAAGCGCTCCCAAATACCACTCTGCAGATTCCACAAAAACACTGTTAGCAAACTACTTCATGAAGATTAAGTTGTTACTCTGTGAGATGAATTCACATATCACAAAGAGGTTTGCCACAAAGCTTCTTTCACGTTTTTAATTGAGGATATTTGCAGTAACAGCCTAGGCCTCAATGCGAACCTAGGTAGCCCTTCTCAGTTTCCTCAAAGTCAGTGTTAATCGACTGCTACATGAAACGTTAGTGTAACTCTGTGAGATGAATTCACACATCACAAAGAAGTTTCTAAGAAAGCTTCTTTCTAGTTTTTCTCTGAGGATATTTCCTTTGTTGCCGTCAGCCTCACTGCACTCAGAACTATGCAATTGCAGATATCAAGAAAACTGTGTTAGCAAACTGATCTCTGAAGAGAAAAGTGGAACTCTGTGAGTTGCATTCACACATCATAATGCAGTTTCTCAGAATGCTTCTTTCCAGTTTTTATCTGAGGATATTTCCTTTTTCACCTTAACCCTCAATGAACTCCTAAATATCACTTTGCAGATTACACGACAACAGTGTTAGCAAACTGCTACAAGAAGGGAAAGGTGAATCTCCTGTGATGAATTCACACATCACAAAGCAATTTCTCAGAAAGCTTCCTTCTAGCATTTATCTGAGGATATTTCCGTTTTCACCATGGGCCTCAATGCGCTCCCAAATATCACTTGCAGATTCCACAAAAACATTTTTAGCAAACTGCTTCGTGAAGACAAGGTTGTAATTCAGTGAGATGAATTCACATGTCACAAAGAAGTTTCTCAGAAAGCTACTTTCTAGTGTTTATTTGAGGATATTTCCTTTCTCTCCCTCAGCTTCATTGCACTAAGAAATATCCCAATGCAGGTTGCAAGAAAAGAGTGTTAGCAAATGGATCAATGAAAACGAAAGTGCAACTCTCTGAGTTGTATGCACAGGTCACAATGAAGTTTGTCAGAACGCTTCCTTCCAGTTTTTATCTGAGGATATTTCCTTTTTCACCATAACCCTCCCTGGGATCCCAAATATCACTTTGCAAATTCCACGAGAACAGTCTTAGCGAACGGCTTCATGAGGAGAAAGGTTTAACTCTGTGAGATGACTTCACAGATCACATTGAAGTTTCTCAGAAAGATTCTTTCTCATTTTTAATGGAGGATATTTCCTTTGGACGTACAGTCTCCAAAAGGATCTGAAACATCAGTTCTCAGATTCCACAAAAACAGGGCTAGCCAACGGCTCCACGAAATTCAGGAGTAACTCAGTGAGTTGAATTCACACATCACAGAGCAGTTTCTCAGAAAGCTTTTTTCTTGTTTGAGCTGAGGTTATTTGTGGTCTCGGAGCGCCATGATGTGTCTTATTGCAGTTTCTGCGAAAACACTGTTAGCAAGCTTCTGAATGAAAACAATCATCTAACACTGTGAGCTGAGTTCACCCACAACAAAGAAGTTTCTGAGAAGGCTTCTCTGCAGATTTCTCTGAAGATATTTCATTATTCACCATGGGATTCAAGGATATCCAAGACATCACTTCTGAGCTTCCACAAAGTCAGTGCTTGCAGACTCCTTCATGAAAGTGTGGTGTAACATTTTGAAATGAATTCACACATCACAAAGCTGTTTCTCAGAAAGCTTCATTCCAGTTTTTCTCGGAGGATATTTCTTTCTTCAGCATAGCCCTCAATGAGCTCCCAAACACCACTTGGCAGAATCCACCAAAACAGGTTTAGCACACTGCTACAAGAAGGGAAAGGTGAATCTCTCTGTGATGAATTCACATATCAGAAGGCAATTTCTCTGAAAGCTTCATTCGTGTTTTTACCGGAGAATATTTCCGTTTTCACCATGGGCCTCAGTGAGCTCCCAAATATCACTTTGCAGAGTCCACGAAAACAGTTTTTGCACACTGCTACAAGAAGAGAAATTTGAATCTCTCTGTGATGAATTCATATATAAGAAGGCAATTTCTCTGAAAGCTTCTTTCTCATTTTTTCTTGAGGATGTTTCCGTTTTAACCATGGTCCTCAATGCACTCCAAAATATCACTTTGAAGATTCCACAACAGTGTTAGCAAACTGCTTCGTGCAGACAAATTTGTAACTCGATGAGATGAATCAACAGGCCACAAAGAAGTTTCTCAGAAAACTACTTTCTAGTTTTTATTTGAGGATATATGTTTTGTAACCGTCAGCTTCATTGCGCTAAGAAATATCCCGATGCAGATTTGAAGAAAAGAGTCTTAGCAAAGTATCAATGAAAAGAAAAGTGTAACTCTGTGAATTGCATCCACTAGTCACAAAGCAGTTTCTCAGAACTCTTCTTTCCAGTTTTTATGTGAGGATATTTCCTTTTTCACCATAGCCCTCAAATGACCTCCCAAATATCATTTGGCAGAATCAACGACAACAGTGTTAGCAAACTGTTGCAAGAAGGGAAAAGTGAATCTCAGTGTTATGAATTCACACATCAGAAACCAACTTCTGAGAAAGTTTCTTTCTAGTTATTATCTGAGGATATTTCCGTTTTCACCATAGGCCTCAATGCACTGCCAATTATCACTTTTCAGATTACACGAAAACACTGTTAGCAAACTGCTTCATGAAGACTAAGTTGTTACTCTGTGAGACGAAGTCACATATAAAAAAGAAGTTTGCCACAAAGCTTCTTTCACGTTTTTAATTGAGGATATTTCCAGTAACAGCCTAGGCCTCAATGCAATCCAAGGTAGCCCTTCTCAGGTTCCTCAAAGACAGTGTTAATTGACTGCACCATGAAACGTAAGAGTAACTCTGTGAGATGAATTCACACATCACAATGAAGTTTTTAAGAAAGCTTCTTTCTAGTTTTTGTCTGAGGATATTTCCTTTGTCGCCGACAGCCTCATTGCGCTCAGAACTATCCAATTGCAGATTTCAAGAAAACTGCATTAGCAAACTGATCTCTGAAGAGACAAGTGTAACTCTGTGAGTTGCATTCACACATCATAATGCAGTTTCTCAGAATGCTTCTTTCCAGTTTTTATCTGAGGATATTTCCATTTTCACCGTAACCCTCAATGAGCTCCCAAATATCACTTTGCTGATTACATGACAGCAGTGTTAGCAAACTGCTACAAGAAGGGAAAGGTGAATCTCTTTGTGATGAATTCACACATCACAACGCAATTTCTCAGAAAGCTTCCTTCTAGTATTTATCTGAGGATATTTCCGTTTTCACCATGGGCCTCAATGCACTCCCAAATATCACTTTGCAGATTCCACAAAAACAGTTTTAGCAAACTGCTTCATGAAGACAAGGTTGTAACTCGGTGAGATGAATTCACATGTCACAAAGAAGTTTCTCAGAAAGCTACTTTCTAGTGTTTATTTGAGGATACTTCCTTTCTCTCCCTCAGCTTCATTGCACTAGGAAATATCCCAATGCAGATTGCAAAAAAGAGTGTTGGCAAACGGATCAATGAAAAGGAAAGTGTAACTCTCTGAGCTGTATTCACAGGTCACAATGCAGTTTCTCAGAACGCTTCCTTCCAGTTTTTATCTGAGGATATTTCCTTCTTCACCATAACCCTCCCTGGGCTCCCAAATACCACTTTGCAAATTCCACGAGAACAGTCTTAGCGAACGGCTTCGTGAGGAGAAAGTTGTAACTCTGTGAGATGAATTCACAGAACACATTGAAGTTTCTCAGAAATATTCTTTCTCATTTTTAATGGAGGGTATTTCATTTGGCCGTATAGCCTTCAAAGTGATCCGAAATATCAGTTCTCAGATTCCACAAAAACAGGGCTAACCAACGGCTCCACGAAATATAGGAGTAACTCAGTGAGTTGAATTCACACATCACAGAGCAGTTTCTCAGAAAGCTTCTTTCTTGTTTGAGCTGAGGTTATTTGTGCTCTCAAAGCCCCATCGTGTGTCTTATTGCAGTTTCTGCGAAAACACTGTTAGTAAGCTTCTGAATGAAAACAAGCATCTAACACTGTGAGCTGAATTCACCCACAACAAAGAAGTTTCTGAGATGGCTTCTCTGCAGATTTATCTGAAGATATTTCATTATTCACCATGGGATTCAATGATATCCAAGATATCACTTCTGAGCTTCCACAAAGTCATTGCTAGCAGACTCCTCCATGAAAGAGTGGTGTAACAGTTTGAAATGAATCCACACATAACAAAGCAGTTTCTCAGAAAGCTTCATTCCGGTTTTATTCGGAGGATATTTCCTTTTTTCCCATAGCCCTCAATGAGCTCCCAAATATCACTTGGCAGAATCCACGACAACAGTGTTATTAAACTGCTGCAAGAAGGGAAAAGTGAATGTCTGTGTTATGAATTCACACATCAGAAAGCAACTTCTGAGAAACCTTCTTTCTAGTTATTATCTGAGGATATTTCAGTTTTCACCATAGGCCTCAATGCGCTGCCAATTATCACTTTGCAGATTACATCAAAACACTGTTAGCAAACTGCTTCATGAAGACTAAGTTGTTCCTCTGTGAGATGAATTCACATATCACAAAGAAGTTTGCCACAAACCTTCTTTCACGTTTTTAATTGAGGATATTTCCTGTAACAGCCTAGGCCTGAATGCGATCCAAGGTAGCCCTTCTCAGGTTCTTCAAAGACAGTGTTAATCGACTGCTCCATGAAGCATAAGTTGAACTCTTTGAGGTGAATTCACACATCACAAAGAAGTTTCTAAGAAAGCTTCTTTCTAGTTTTTGTCTGAGGATATTTCCTTTGTCACCATAAGCCTCATTGCGCTCAGAAGTATCCAGTTGCAGATTTCAAGAAAACTGTGTTAGCAAACTGATCTCTTAAGAGAAAAGTGTAACTCTGTGAGTTGCATTCACACATCACAATGCAGTTTCTCAGAACGCTTCTTTCCAGTTTTCATCTGAGGATATTTCCTTTTTCACCATAGCCCTCAATGAGCTCCCAAATATCACTTGGCAGATTCCACGACAACAGTGTTAGCAAACCGCTTCGTGAAGACAAAGTTGTAACTCGGTGAGATGAATTCACATGTCACAAAGAAGTTTCTCATAAAGCTACTTTCTAGTTTTTATTTGGGGATATTTCCTTTGCCACCATCAGCTTCATTGCACTAAGATATATCCCAATGCAGACTGCAAGAAAAGAGTCTTAGCAATGGATCAATGAAAAGGAAAGTATAAGTGTGTGAGTTGCATCCACATGTCACAATGCAGTTTCTCAGAACGCTTCTTTCCAGTATTTATCTGTAGATATTTCCTTTTTCACCATAGCCCTTAATGAGCTCCCAAATATCACTTGGCAGAATCCACGACAACAATGTTAGGAAACTGCTGCAAGAAGGGAAAAGTGAATCTCTGTGTTATGAATTCACACAACAGAAAGCAACTTCTGAGAAAGCTTCTTTCTAGTTATTATCTGAGGATATTTCTGTTTTCACCAGAAACCTCAATGCGCTCCCAAATATCACTTTGCAGATTCCATGAAAACACTGTTAGCAAACTACATCATGAAGACTAAGTTGTTACTCTGTGAGGTGAATTCACATATCACAAAGAAGTTTGCCACAAAGCTTCTTTTACGTTTTTAATTGAGGATATTTCCTGTAACAGGCTAGGCCTCAATTCAATCCAAGGTAGCCCTTCTCAGGTTCCTCAAAGACAGTGTTAATCTACTGCTCCATGAAACGTAAGAGTAACTCTGTAAGGTGAATTCACACATCACAAAGAAGTTTCTAAGAAAGCTTCTTTCTAGTTTTTGTCTGAGGATATTTCCTTTTTCACCGTAAGCGTCATTACACTCAGGAATATCCAGGTGCAGATTTCAAGAAAACTGCGTTAGCCAACTGATCTCTGAAGAGAAAAGTGTAACACTGTGAGTTACATTCACATATCATAATGCAGTTTCTCAGGATATTTCCTGAGAAATACTTTTTATCTGAGGATATTTTTTCCAGTTTTTATCTGAGGATATTTCCTTTTTCACCATTGGCCCTCAATTAGCTCCCAAATATCACTTGGCAGAATCCACGACAACAGTGTTAGCAAACTGCTGCAAGAAGCGAAAAGTGTATCTCTGTGTTGTGAATTCTCACATCAGAAATCAATTTCTGAGAAAGCTTCCTTCTAGTTATTATCTGAGCATTTTTTCGTTTTCACCATAGGCCTCAATGCACTCCTAAATATCACTTTGCAGATTCCACGAAAACACTGTTAGCAAACTGCTTCATGAAGTCTAATTTGTTACTCTGTGAGATGAATTCACATATCACAAAGAAGTTTGTCACAAAGCTTCTTTCATGTTTTTAATTGAGGATATTTCCTATAACAGCCTAGGCCTCAATGCGATCCAAGGTAGCCCTTCTCAGGTTCCTCAAAGACAGTGTTAATCGACTACTCCATGAAACGTAAATGTAACTCTCTGAAATGAATTCACACATCACAAAGGAGTTTCTAAGAAAGCTTCTTTCTAGTTTTTGTCTGAGGATATTTCCTTTGTCCCCGTAAGCCTCATTGCCCTCAGAACTATCCAGTTACAGGTTTCAAGAAAACTGTGTTAGGCAACTGATCTCTGAAGAGAAAAGTGTAACTCTGTGAGTTGCATTCACACATCATAATGCAGTTTCTCAGAATGCTTCTTTCCAGTTTTTATCTGCGGATATTTCCCTTTTCAGCATAGCCCTGTATGAGCTCTCAAATATTACTTGGCAGATTCCATGACAACAGTGTTAGCAAACTGCTTGGTGAAGACAAAGTTGTAACTGGGTGAGATGAATTCACATGTCACAAAGAGTTTCTCAGAAAGCTAGTTTCTAGTTTTTTTTGAGGATATCTCCTTTCTCACCATCAGCTTCATTGTGCTAAGAAATATCCCAATGTAGATTTCAAGACAAAAGTGTTAGCAAACGGATCAATGAAAAGGAAAGTGTAACTCTGTGAGTTGCATCCACATGTCACAATGCAGTTTCGCAAAGCACTACTTTCCAGTTTTTATCTGAGGATATTTCTCTTTTCACAATAGCCCTCAGTGAGCTCCCAAATATCACTTGGCAGAATCCACGACAAGAGTGTTAGGAAACTGTTGCAAGTAGGGAAAAGTGAATCTCTGTGTTATGAATTCACACATTAGAAAGCAACTTCTGAGAAAGCTTCTTTCTAGTTATTATCTAACAATATTTCCGTTTTCTCCATAGGCCTCAATGCGTTCCCAAATATCACTTTGCGGATTCTACGATAACACTTTCAGCAAACTGCTTCATGAAGACAAAGTTGTTACTCTGTGAGATGAATTCACATATCACAAAGAGGTCTGTCACAAACCTTCTTTCACATTTTTAATTGAGGATATTTCCTGTAACACCCTAGGCCTCAATGCGATCCAAGGTAGCCCTTCTCAGGTTCCTCAAAGACAGTGTTAATCGACTGCTCCATGAAACGCAAGTGTAACTCTGTGAGGTGAATTCACCCATCACAAAGAAGTTTCTAAGAAAGCTTCTTTCTAGTTTTTGTCTGAGGATATTTCCTTTGTCGCCGTATGTCTCATTGCGCTCAGAAGTATCCAATTGCAGATTTCAAGAAAACTGTGTTAGCCAACTGATCTCTGAAGAGAAAAGTTAACTCTGTGAGTTGCATTCACACACCACAATGCAGTTTCACAGAACGCTCCTTTCCAGTTTTTATCAGAGAATATTTCCTTTTTCACCATAGCCCTCAATGAGCTCCCTCTATGAGATGAATACACCTATCGCAATGCAGTTTCTCTGAAAGTTTCTCTGCAGGTTTCATTGGAAGGCGTTTCCTTACTCACCACTAGCTTCCGGACATCACTAAATATCCCTCACAGTTCCATCACGACAGAGTTTTGAAACTGGGAAACATACAGTAAGCATTAACTCTGTGAAGTGAATGCACATATCAGAGAGCAGATTCTTGGAACACTCCTTCCTCGATTTTATGTCAGTATTTTTCACTATTCACCATAGTCAACAATGCGCTCCAAAATATCACTTTTTCGGTTTCACAGGAACAGTGTTCAAACCCTGCCTTGTGAGAAAAGAGGTATGACTCCCTGAGTTGAATGTGTACATCACAAAGTGGTTTCTCAGAAAGCTTCTATCCAGTTTTATTTGAAGATATCTCCTCTTTCACCGTAGGCCTAAATATGCTCCCGAATGTCCCTTCACGGATCTGTGCATGACGGAATTTCCAAACTGCATAATATAAGAAAAATTTTAAGTATGCAAGATGAATAAATATATCTAACACAAAGCAGTTTCACAGAAACTTTCTTTCCAGTTTTGTCTGAGGATATTTCCTTTTTCACTATAGCCGTCCCTATATTCTCGATTGTCTCTTGGTAGCTTTTTCTCCAAAAGGGATTCCAGAATAATCTATGAGAAGAAAGGTATATTTCTGTGAGTTGAATGCACACGTCACAAAGCAGCCTCTCAGAAAGCTCCTCCCCAGTTGCAATCTGAAGACATTTCCTTTCTCACCGTGGGTACAAAAGCGCTCCTGAATATCCCTTTCGCAGACTAAACAAAAACAGTGATATGATACTGCTCAATCGAAAGAGAAGCTTAACTGTGTGAGCCGAATTCACTTGACACAGAGCAGTTTCACAGAAAGCTTCCTTCTCGTTTCTCTCTGGGGTTACTTTTTTTTTTTTCAGGATATTCTAAAGAGCGTTTCCAATTGTCCTCTGTCAGATTCCACAGAGACAGTGATTTCAAACTGCTCAATCCAAAGAATGATTTGTCTCTACGAGACGAATACAAACATCACAAAAGAGTTGTGCAGAAAGTTTCTCTCCAATTTTCGATGGAAGACATTTCCTTGCTTGACACAGGCCTCCAGTTGCCACTTACTATCACTTCACAGAACCCTTAGAGACCGACTTTCAAACTGGGAAATGTAGAGTAAGGTTTAACCATCTGAAAAGAATGGACGTGTCAGAAAGCAGTTTTTTCGAGTGCTTCTTTCTGTTTTTTATTGGACGAAATTTCACTTTTTGCCATAGTCTTCAATGTGCTCCGAATATCACTCTTTTGGTTTTACAGGAACAGTGTTCAAACTGGGCCTCATGAGAAGAAATTGATAACTCCCTGAGTGGAATGCACACACACCAAGCAGTTTCTCTGAAAGATTCTCTCCAGTTTTTATCTGACTATATTTCCTATTTCACCATAGACCCAGATGTGATCTCAAATATCCCTTCATGGATCCATCCACGAGGGAGTTTCCAAGCTGCATAATGGAAAGAAAGCTTCATCTATGTGAGATGAATAAATATAGCAAAATGCATATTCACAGAAAGCTTCTTTCCAGTTTTTTTCTGAAGATATTTCCTTTTTCACCATAGTCTTGAATGTGCTCCCGAAGGTCTCTTCATGGATCCGTCCATGAGAGTTTCCAAGCTGCATAATGTAAAGAAAGCTTTATCTATGTGAGATGATTACACATATCACAGAGTAGTTTCCTAGGAAGCTTCTTTTCCGTTTTTGTCTGAGACTATTTCCCTTTTCACCATTGGCATTAACATTCTCTGGAATATCCCTTGGTACCTGTTTCTCCAAAAGGGTTTCCCCGACGCTGTATGAGAAGAGAGGTTTCCAAATGTCCTTTCTCAGATTCCACAGAAACAGTGATTTCAAACTGCTCAATCCAAGGAATGATTTAACTCTATGAGATGAATACAAACATCACAAAAGAGTTGCGCAGAAAGCTTCTCTCCAATTTCGATGGAAGACATTTCCTTGCTCCACACAGGCCTCTGGTTTCCACTTAATGTTCCTTCACAGAACCTTCAAAGACTGACATTCAAACTGGGAAATGTAGAGTAAGCTTTAACCCTGTGAAAAGAATGGATATGTCAGAGAGCAGTTTCTTCGAGTGCTTCTTTCCGTTTTTTATTGGACGACATTTCACTTTTTGCCATAGTCTTCCATGGGCTCCGAATATTACTCTTTTGGTTTTACAGGAACAGTGTTCAAACTGTGCCTCATGAGAAGAAAGTGATAACTCCCTGAGTGGAATGCACACATCACTAAATGGTTTCTCAGAAAGCTTCTCTCCAGTTTTTAAATGACTATATTTCCTAATTCACCATAGGCCCGAATGTGATCCCAAATATCCCTTCGCAGATCCATGCACGAGGGAATTTCCATGCTGTGTAATGGAAAGAAAGCTTCCTCTATGTGAGATGAATAAACATAGCAAAAAGCAGATCACAGAAACCTTCTTTCCAGTTTTTATCTGAAGATATTTCCCTTTTCACCACAGTCCGGAATGTGCTCCCGAAGGTCACTTCGTGGATCTGTCCATGACAGTTTCCATGCCGTGTAATGTAAAGAAAGCTTTATCGATGTGACATGATTACAAATATCACAGAGTAGTTTCCTAGAAAGCTTCACTCCAGTTTTTGTTTGAGGCTATTTCCCTTTTCACCATCGGAATCAACATGCTCCTGTATATCACTTGGTATCCCTTTCTCCAACACGGTTTAGCTGACGCTGTATGAGAAGAGAGGTGTATCACTGTGAGTTCAGTGCACACATTACAAAGCAGTTTCTCAGAGAGCTTCTCTCCAGTTTCAGTCTGAACATATTTCCTTTTTCACAGTAAGCCTCAAAGTGCTCCCGAATATCCCATCACACGCTAGACATACACAGGGTTAGAGAACTGCTCAATGAAAGGAGAGGCTTAACTGAGATAGAAGAATTAAGGTGACACAGAGCAGTTTCACATAAATCTTCCTTCTGGATTTTACCTGAGGATATTTCTTGCTCCATGTTCTAAGTATCGTTCCCACACGTCCTTCCTCAGATTCCGCAAAAACAGTGATTTCAAGCTGCTCAATCCAAAGAATGGTGTAACTCTATGAGATGAATACACAGATCACAAAGCAGTTGCTCAGAAAGGTTCTATGCATGTTTTTTTGGAAGGCGTTTCCTTGCTCACCATAAGCCTCCAGGCATCACTAAATATCCCTTCACAGATTCTTCAAAGACAGAGTTTCAAAACTGGGCAACATAGAGTAAGTAAGCATTAACTCTGTGATGTGAATGAACATATCAGAGAGCAGATTCTTGGAACGCTTCTTTCTGATTTTATTTAAATATATTTCACTATTTGCCATAGTCCTCAATACGCTCTGAAGTATCACCTTTTCGGTTTCACAGGAACGGTGTTCAAACAGTGCCTTGTGAGAAAAGAGGTATAACTCCCTGAGTGGAATGCATGCATCACAAAGTAGTTCCTCACAAATCTTCTATCCAGGTTTTTCTGAAGATATCTCCACTTTCACTGTAGGCCTCAATATGATCCCGAATGTCCCTTCGTGGGTCCGTGTATGACGGAGATCCAAAGTGCATAATATAAGAAAAGTTTTAACTATTTGAGATGAATCAATATATCTAACACGAAGCAGTATCACAGAAATCTTCTTGTAGTTTTTGTCTGAGAGTATTTCCTTTTTCACCAGTGCCGTCCCTATACTCCCGAATGTCTCTTGGTAGCTTTTTCTCCAAAAGGAATTCCGGAATCCTCTATGTGAAGAAAAGTATGTATCTGTGAGTGGAATACACACGTCATAAAGCAGCTCCTGAGAAAGCTTCTCTCCAGTTTCTATCTGAAGACGTTTCCGTTCTCACTGTAGGCCTCCAAATGCTCCTGTATATCCCTTTCACAGTCTAAACAAAAGCAGTGTTATGATATTGCTCAATGAAAAGAGAAGCTTAACTGTGTGAGCGGAATTCACGTGACATAGAGCAGTTTCACAGAAAGCTTCCTTGTGGTTTCTCTCTGAGGTTATTTCTCTTTCAGGATATTCTAAAGAGCGTTTCCAAATGTCCTTTGCCAGATTCCACAGAAGGAGCGATTTCAAACTGCTCAATCCAAAGAATGATTTCACTCTATGACATGAATACAAACATCACAAAAAGTTGCACAGAAAGCTTCTCTCCAATTTTCGATGGAAGACATTTCCTTGCTCGACACAGGCCTCAGGTTGTCCCTTACTATCCCTTCACCGAACAATCAAAGACTGACTTTCAAACTGGGAACTGTAGAGTAAGCTTTAACCCTGTGAATAGAACGGACATGTCAGAGAGCAGTTTCTTCGAGTGCTTCTTTCTGTTTTTTATTGGATGATAATTCACTTATGCCATAGCCTTCAATGTGTTCCGAATATCACTCTTTTGGTTTTACAGGAACAATGTTCAAACTGTGCCTTATGAGAAGAAATTGATAACTCCCTGAATGGAATTCTCACATCAGCAAGCAGTTTCTCAGAAACCTTCTCTCCAGTTTTTATCTGACTATATTTCCTATTTCACCATACGCCCGAAGGAGATCCCAAATATCCCTTTGCAGATGCATCCACGAGGGAGTTTCCAAGCTGCCTAATGTAAAGAAAGCTTCATATATGTGAGATGAATAAAGATAGCAAAAAGCAGATTCACAGAAAGCTTCCTTACAGTTCTTATCTGAAGATATTTCCTTTTTCACCATAGTCCTGAATGTGCTCCCGAAAGTCCCTTCATGGATCCGTCCATGACAGTTTCCAAGCTATGTAATGTAAAGAAAGTTTTATCAATGTGAGATGATTACACATATCACAGATTAGTTTCCTAGAGAGCTTCTTTTCAGTTTTTTTCTGGGCCTATTTCCCTTTCACCATCGGCATCAACATGCTCCCGAATATCACTAGGTACTTGTTTCTCCAAAAGGGTTTCCCCGACGCTGTATGGGAAGAGAGGTATAACACTCTGAGTGGAACGCACCCATCACAAAGCAGTTCCTCGGAAAGCTTCTCTCCAGTTTTGTTCTGAACATATTTCCCTTTACACCATAAGCCTCTAAGTGCTCCCGAATATCCCATCACATGCTAAACATACACAGGGTTAGAAAACTTCTCAATGAAAGGAGAGGCTTAACTCCACGAGACAAATTAAGATGACACAGAGCAGTTTCACAAAGCTTTCTTCTGTATTTTACCTGAGGATATTTCTTTTTCCATATTCTAAGGATTGTTCCCAAATGTCCTTCCTCAGATTCCAAAAAAATAGTGATTTCCAACTGCTCAACACAAATAATGGTTTAACTCTATTAGACGAATGCACACATCGCAGTCAGTTGCACAGGATGTTTCTCTGCAGGTTTCCTTGGAAGATGTTTCCTTGCTCACCACAAGCCTCCGAGCGTCACTAAATATCCCTTCACAGATTCTTCAAAGACAGAGTTTTGAAACTGCACAACATAGAGTAAGCATTAACTCTCTCAAGTGAATGCACATATCAGAGAGCAGATTCTTGGAATGCTTTTTCCTCGATTTTATTTCAGTATATTTCACTGTTCGCCATAGTCCTCAATGCACTCAGAAACATCACCTTTTCAGTTACACAGGAACAGTGTTCAAACACTGCCTTATGAAAAAAGAGGTAAAACTCCCTGAGTGGAATGCATACATCACAAAGTAGTTTCTCAGAAAGCTTCTATCCAGTATTTGTCTGAAGATATCTCCTCTGTCCCCATAGGCGTGCATGTGCTCCCGAATATCCCTTCGTGGATCCATGCATGACAAAGTTTCCAAACTGCGTAATATAAGAAAAGTTTTAACTATGCGAGATGAATCTATACACCTAACACAAAGCAGTTTCACAGAAATCTTCTTTCCAGTTTTTGTCTGAGGATATTTCCTTTTTTTCCATAGCCCTCCCTATACCCCTGAATGTCTCTTGGTAGCTCTTTCTCCGAAAGGGACTCCGGAATCCCCTAGGAGAAGAAAGGTATATTTCTGTGGATGGAATGCACACGTCACAAAGCAGCTCCTCAGAAAGCTTCTCTCAAGTTTCTATCTGAAGATGTTTCCTTTCTCATCGTAAGCCTCAAAGCGCTCCTGAACAACCCTTAACAGACTAAGCAAAAACAGCATTATGATACTGCTCAATGAAAAGAGAAGCTTAACTGTGAGAGTGGAATTCACGTGACATAGAGCAGTTTCACAGAAAGCTTCCTTCTGGTTTCTCTCTGAGGTTATTTCTTTTTCGGGATATTCTAAAGAGTGTTTCCAAATGTCCTTTCTCAAATTCCACAGAAACAGTGATTTCAAACTGCTAAATCCAAAGAATGGTTTAACTCTATGAGATGAATAGAAACATCACAAAATCGTTGCATAGAAAGTTTCTCACCAATTTTCAATGCAAAACATTTCCTTGCTCGACACATTCCTCCGGTTGCCACTTTCTATCCAGTTGCAGAACCGTCAAAGACCGACTTTCAAACTGGGAAATGTAGAGTAAGGTTTAACCCTGTGAAAAGAATGGACATGTCAGAGAGCAGTTTCTTCGAGTGTTTCTTTCTGTTTTTTATTGGACAATATTTCACTTTTTGCCATAGACGTCAATGTGTTCTGAATATCACTCTTTTGGTTTTACAGGAACAGCTTTCAAACTGTGCATATGAGAAGAATGTTATCCTGCCCTGAGTGTAATGTACACATCACCAATTGGTTTCTCCGAAAAATTCTCTCCAATTTTTATCTGAATACATTTCCTATTTCACCATAGGCCTAACTGTGGTCTGAAATATCCCTTCATGGATCCATCCAAGAGGGAGTTTCCTAGCTGAGTAATATGAGGAAAGATTTATCTATGTGAGATGAATAAACATAGCAAAAAGCAGATTCACAGAAACCTTCTTTCCAGTTTTTATCTGAAGATATTTCCTTTTTCACAATAGTCCTGAATGTCCTCCTGAAAGTCCCTTCGTGGATCCGTCCATGACTGTTTAGAAGCTGCGTACTGTAAAGAAAGCTTTATGTATGTGAGATAATTACACATATCACAGAGCACTTTCCTAGAATGCTGCTTTCCAGTTTTTGTCTGAGGCTATTTCCCTTTTCACTATCGGCATCAACATGCTCCTGAATATCACTTGGTACCTGTTTCTCCAAAAGGATTTCCCCGACGCTGTATGAGAAGAGAGGTATAACACTGTGAGTGGAATGCACACGTCACAAAGCAGTTCCTCGGAAAGCTTCTCTCCAGTTTCGGTCTGAACATATTTCCTTTTTCACTGTAAGCGTCAAAGTCCTCCCGAATATCCCATCACACGCTAAACATACACAGGGTTAGAAAACTGCTCAATGAAAAGAGAGGCTATACTGAGTGAGAGGAATTAAGATGACCCACAGAGCAGTTTCACAGAAAGCTTCCTCCTGGTTTTGTCCTGAGGATATTTCTTTCTCCATATTCTAAGGATCGTTCCTCAATGTCCTTCTCACATTCCACAAAAACAGTGATTTCAATCTGCTGAATCCAAAGAATGATTTAACTCTATGAGTCGAATAAACACATTGTAAAGCAGTTGCTCAGAATGTTTCTCTGTAAGTTTCTTCAGAAGACGTTTCCTTGCTCACCACAAGCCTCCTGGCGTTGCTAAATATCCCTTCACAGATTCTTCAAAGACAGAGTTTCGAAGCTGGGCAACATAGAGTATGTGTTAACTCTCTGAAGTGAATGCACATATCAGAGAGCAGATTCTTGTACACTTCTTCCTCGAATTTATTTCAGTATATTTCACTATTCGCCATGGTCCTCAATGTGCTCTGAAATATCACATTTTCGGTTACACAGGAACAGTGTTCCGACGCTGCCTTGTGAGAAAAGAGGTATAACTCCCTGAGTGCAAATCATACATCACAAAGTAGTTTCTCAGAAAGCTTCTATCCAGATTTATCTGAAGATATCTCCTCTTTCACCATAGGCCTGAATGTGCACCCGAATGTCCCTTCACAGATCCGTGCATGACGGAGTTTCCAAACTGCATAACATAAGGAAAGTTTTAACTATGCTAGATGAATAAATATACCTAACACAAAGCAGTTTCACAGAAATCTTCTTTCCAGTTTTTATCTGAGGATATTTCCTTTTTCACCATAGCACTCCCTGTACTCCTGTATGTCTCTTGGTCACTTTCTGCAAAAGGGATTTCGGAATCCTCTAGGAGAAAAAAAGTATACTTGTGTGAGTGGAATGCACACGTCACAAAGCAGGTTCTCAGAATGCTTCCCTCCAGTTTCTATCTGAAGATGTTTCCTTTCTCACCGTAAGCCTCAAAGCGCTCCTCAATATCCCTTCACAGAATAAACAAAAACAGTGTTATGATACTGCTCAATGAAAAGAGAAGCTTAACTGTGTGAGCAGAATTCACGTGACACAGAGCAGTTTCACAGAAAGCTACCTTCTGGTTTCTCTCTGAGGTTATTTCTTTTTCGGGATATTCTAAAGAGCGTTTCCAAATGTCCTTTCTCAGATTCCACAGAAACAGTGATTTCAAACTGCTCAATCCAAAGAATGATTTAACTCTATGAGATGAATACAAATATCACAAAAGAGTTGTGCAGAAAGCTGCTCTCCAATTTTCGATAGAAGACATTTCCTTGCTCCACACAGGCCTCTGGTTGCCACTTACTATCCCTTCGCAGAACCCTCAAAGACCGACTTTCCAACTGCAAAATGTAGAATAAGTTTTTACCATCTGAAAAAAGGGACGTATCAGAGAGCAGTTTCTTCGAGTGCTTCTGTCTGTTTTTTATTGGACGCCATTTCACTTTTTGCCATAGTCTTCAATGTGCTCCGAATATCACTCTTTTGGTTTTACAGGAACAGTGTTCAAACTGTGTCTTATGAGAAGAAAGTTATAACTCCCAGAGTGGAATGCACACGTCACCAGGCAGTTTCTCAGAAAGCTTCCCTCCAGTTTTTACCTGACTATATTTCCTTTTTCACCATAGGCCCAAATGTGATCCCAAATATCCCTTGGCTGATCCATCCACAAGGGAGTTTCCAAGCTGCTTAACGTAAAGGAAGCCTCATCTATGTGAGATGACCACACATAGCAAAAAGCCGATTCAAAGAAAGCTTCCTTCCAGGTTTTGTCTGAAGATATTTGCTTTTCACCATACTCCTGAAAGTGCCCCGGAGGTTCCGTTCATGGACCCTTCCATGACAGGTTCCATGCTGTGTAATGTAAAGAAAGCTTTATCTATGTGAGATGATAACACACAGCACAGAGTAGTTTCCTAGAAAGCTTCTTTCCAGTTTTTGTCTGAGACTATTTCCCTTTTCACCATTGGCATCAACATGCTCCCGAATATCACTTGTTACCTGTTTCTCCAACACAGTTTCCCCGACGCTATATGAGTAGAGAGGTATAACACCATTAGTGAAATGCACACTCCACAAATCAGTTCCTTGGAACGCTTCTCTCCAGTTTCGGTCTGAACATATTTCCTTTTTCACTGTTGGCCTCAAAGTGCTCCCGAATATCCCATCTCATGGTAAACATACTCAGGGATCGAAAACTGCTCAATGAAAAGAGAGGCTAAACTGAGCGAGAGGAATTAAGATGACACAGAGCAGTTTCATAGAAAGCTTCCTACTGGAATTTTTCTGAGGATGTTTTTTTCTCCATAATCTAAGGATCGTTCCCAAATGTCCTACCTCAGATTCCACTGACACAGTGATTTCAAGCTGTTCAATGAAAAGAATGTTTTAACTCATCAGACGAATACACACATCACAAAGCAGTTGCTCAGAAAGTTTCTCGACAAGTTTCATCGGAAGACGTTTCCTTGCTCACCACAAGCCTCCGGGTGTCACTAAATATCCCTTCACAGATTCTTCAAAGACAGAGTTTCCAAACTGGGCAACATAGAGTAAGCATTAACTCTGTGAAGTGAATGCACATATCAGAGAGCAGACTCTTGGAACATTTCTTCCTCGATTGTATTTCAGTACATTTCACTATTTGCCATAGTCCTCAATGCGCTCCGAAATATCACTTTTTCGGTTTCACAGGAACAGTGTCAAAATGCTGCCTTTTGAGAAAAGAGGTATAAGACCCTGAGTGGAATGCATACATCACAAAGTAGTTTCTCAGAAAGCTTCTGTCCAGTATTATCTGAAGATATCTCCTCTTTCACCGTAGGCCTGAATGTGCTCCTGAATATCCTTTCATGGATCCATGCATGACAAAGTTTCCAAACTGCGTAATATAAGAAAAGTTTCAACTATGTGAGATGAATAAATATATCTAACACAAAGCAGTTTCACAGAAATCTTTCCAGTTTTTGTCTGAGGATATTTTATTTTTCACAATACCATACACTATACCTCTGAATGTCTCTTGGTAGCTCTTTCTCCAAAAGGGATTCTGGAATCCTCTAGGGGGAGAAAGATATATTTCTGGGACTAGACTGCACACGTCACAAAGTAGCTCCTCAGAAAGCTTCTCTCTAGTTTCTATCTGAACACGTTTCCTTACTCACCGTAAGCCTCAAAGCACTCCTGAATATCCCTTCGCAGACTAAACAAAAACACTGTTATGATACTGCTCAATGAAAAGAGAAGCTTAACTGTGTGAGCAGAATTCACGTGACACAGAGCAGTTTCACAGAAAGCTACCTTCTGGTTTCTCTCTGAGGTTATTTCTTTTTCAGGACATTCTAAAGAGCATTTCCAAATGTCCTGTCTCAGATTCCATAGAAAGAATGATTTCAAACTGCTCAAACCATAGAATTATTTACCTCTATGAGATGAATACAAACATCACAAAAGAGTTGGACAGAAAGCTTCTCTCCAATTTTCGATGGAATATATTTCCTTGCCTAACACTGGCCTACGGTTGTCACTTACTATCTCTTCACAGAAACCTCAAAGACGGACTACCAAACTGGGAAATGTAGAGAAAGCTTTAACCCTCTGAAAAGAATGGACATGTCAAAGAGCAGTTTCTTTGAGTGATTCTTTCATTTTTTTTATTGGACAACATTTCACGTTTTGCCATAGTCTTCAATGTGCTCCGAATATCACTCTTTTGGTTTTACAGGAACAGTGTTCAAACTGTGCCTTATGAGAAGAAAGTTGTAACTCCCTGAGTGGAATACACACGTCACTAAGCAGTTTCTCAGAAAACTTCTCTCCAACTTTTATCTGACTATATTGCCTATTTCACCATAGGCCCTAATGTGATCCCAAATTTCCCTTCACGGAACCTTCCATGAGGGCGTTTCCAAGCTGCGTAATGTAAAGAAAGCTTCATCTATGTGAGATGAATAAACATAGCAAAAAGCAGATTCATAGAATGCTTCTTTCCAGTTTTTATCAGAAGATATTTTCTTTTTCACCGTAGTATTGAATCTCTTCCCGAATGTCCCTTCATCGATTCGTCCATGACAGTTCCCAAGCTGTGCAATGTAAAGAAAGCTTTATCTATGTGAGTTTATTACACATATCACAGAGTAGTTTCCTAGAAAGCTTCTTTCCAGTTTTTGTCTGAGGCTATTTCGCTTTTTGCCATCAGCAACAACATGCTCCCGAATATCACTCGGTACCTGTTTCTCCAAAAGGGTTTCCCGATGCTGTATGAGAAAAGAGGTATATCACTTTGAGTGGAATGCACACGTTACAAAGCAGTTCCTCGGAAAGCTTCTCTCCAGTTTCAATCTGAACATATTTCCTTTTTCACCGTAAGCCTCAAAGTGCTCCCAAATATCCCATCACACGCTAAACATACAAAAGGTTAGTAAGCTGCTCAATGAAAAGAGAGGCATAACTGAGTGACAGGAATTGAGACGACACAGAGCAGTTTCATAGAAAGCTTCCTTCTGCATTTTACCAGAGGATATTTCTTTCTCTGTATTCTGAGGATAGTTCCCAAATGTCCTTCCTCAGATGGCACAAAAGCAGTGATTTCAAGCTGCTCAATCCAAAGAACGGGTTAACTCTATGAGACGAATACACACAATGCAAAGCAGATGCTCAGAAACTTTCTCTGCAGGTTTATCGGAAGACGTTTCCTTGCTCACCTCAAGCCTCTGGGCGTCACTAAATATCCCTTCACAGATTCCTCAAAGACAGAGTTTCGAAACTGGGCAACATAGAGTAAGCATTAACTCTGTGAATTGAATGCACATATCGGAGAGCAGATTCTTGGAATGCTACTTCCTCCATTTTATTTCAGTATATTTCACGATTCACCATAGTCCTCAATCTGCTGCGAAATATCACTTTTTCCATTTCACAGGAACAGTTTCCAAACGTTGTCTTGTGAGAAAAGAGGTATAACTCCCTGAGTGGAATACATACATAACAAAGTACTTTCTCAGAAAGCTTCTATCCAGTTTTTATCTGAAGATATCTCCTGTTTCAACGTAGGCCTGAATGTGCTCCCAAATGTCACTTCATGGATCTGTGCATGACGGAGTTTTCAAACTGCGTAATATAAGAAAAGTTTTAACTATATGAGATGAATAAATACATATAACACAAAGCAGTTTTACAGAAATCTTTCCAGTTTTTGTCTGACGATATTTCCTTTTTCACCACGTTTATCCCTATACTCCCAAATGCCTCTTGGTGGTTTTTTCACTTAAAGGGATTCTGGAATCATCTAGGAGAAGAAAGGTATATTTCTGTGAGTGGAATGCACACGTCACAAAGCAGCTGCTCAGAAAGCTTCACTGCAGTTTCAGTCTGAAGACATTTCCTTTCTCACCGTAAGCCTCAAAGCGCTGCTGTATATCCCTTTGCATACCACAGTATATTTCACTATTCGCCATAGACCTCAATGCGCTCTGAAATATTACTTTTTCAGTTTCACAGAAACAGTGTTCAAACGCTGCCTTGTGAGAAAAGAGGTGTAACTCCCTGAGTGGAATGCATACATCACCAAGTAGTTTCTCAGAAAGCTTCTATCCAGTTTTATATGAAGATATCTCCTCTTTCACCATAGGCCTGAATGTGCTCCCGAATGTTCCTTCGTGGATCCGTGCATGATGGAGTTTCCATACTGCGTAATATAAGACAATTTTAACTATGCGAGATGAAAAAATATATCTAACCCTTGGCAGTTTCACAGAAATCTTTTTTCCACTTTTTGTCTGAAGATATTTTCTTTTCCAGCATAGCCCTCCCTAAGCTCCTGAATGTCTCTTGGTAGCCCTTTCTCCGAAAGGGATTCCAGAATCCTCTAGGAGAAGAAAGGTATATTTTTGTGAGTGAAATGTACACATCACAAAGCAGCTCCACCGAACGTCTCTCCCCAGTTTCTATCTGAAAACGTTTCCTTTCTCACTGCAAGCCTCAAAGCACTCCTGAATATCCTTTTGCAGACTAAACAAAAACAGGGTTATGATACTGCTCAATGAAAAGAGAATCTTAACTGTGTGAGCAAAATTCACGTGACACAGAGCAGGATCACAGAAAGCTTCTTTCTGGTTTCTGTCTGAGGTTATTTCTTTTTCAGTGTATTCTAAAGAGCGTTTCCAAATGTCCTTTCTCAGATTCCACAGAAACAGTGATTTCAAATTGCTAAATCCAAAGAATGATTTAAATCGCTGAGATGAATACAAACATCACAAAAGAGTTGCGCAGAAAGCTTCTCTCCAATTTTCGATGGAAGACATTTCTTTGCCCAACAAAGGCCTGCGGTTGCCACTTAACATCCCTTTGCAGAACCCCGAAAGACCAACTTTCAAACTGGGAAATGTAGAGTAAGCTTTAACCCTGTGAAAATAATGTACATGTCAGAGAGCAGTTTCTTCGAGTGCTTCTTTCTCTTTTTATTGGATGACATTTTACCTTTTTCATAATCTTCCAAGTGCTTTGATTATCACTCTTTTTGTTATACAGGAACAGTGTTCAAACTGTGTGTTATGAGAAGAAAGTTACAGCTCCCTAAGTGGAACGCTCACATCACTAAGCAGTCTCAGAAAGCTTCTCTCCAGCTTTTATCTGACTGTATTTTCTATTTCACCATAGGCCCAAATGTGATCCCAGATTTCCCTTTGGGGATCCATCCATGAGGGCGTTTCCAAGCTCCGTAATGTAAAGAAAGCTTTACCTATGTAAGATGATTACACATATCACAGAGTAGTTTCCTAGAAAGCTTCTTTCCAGTTTTTGTCTGAGGCTATTTCGCTTTTCAACATCAGCATCAACATGCTCCCGAATATCAGTTGGTACCTGTTTCTCCAAAAGGGTTTCCCTGATGCTGCATGAGGAGAGAGGTGTAACACACTGAGTGGAGTGCACACGTCACAAAGCAGTTCCTCACAAGGCTTCTCTCCAGTTTCGGTCTCAACATATTTCCTTTTTCACCGCAAGCCTCAAAGTGCTCCTGAATATCCCATCACACACTAAACATACACAGGGTTAGAAAACTGCTCAATGAAAATAGAGGCTTAACTGAGCGAGAGGAATTAAGACGACACAAAGCAGTTTCACAGAAAGCTTCATTCTGGATTTTACCTGAGCATATTTCTTTCTCCATATTCTAAGGATCATTCCCAAATGTCCTTCCTCAGATGCCACAAAAACAGTGATTTCAAGCTGCTCAATCCAAAGAATGGTTTAACTCTATGAGACAAATACACACATCACAAAGCAGGTGCTCAGAAAGTTTCTCTGCAGGTTTCATTGGAAGACCTTTCCTTGCTCAACACAAGCCTCCGTGTGTCACTCAATATCCCTTCACAGTTTCTTCAAAGACAGAGTTTCGAAACTGGGCAACATAGAGTAAGAATTAACTCTGTGAAGTGAATGCAGCTATCAGAGAACAGATTCTTGGAACGCTTCTTCCTCGATTTTATTTCACTATATTTCCCTATTCGACATAGTCCTCAAGGGGTTCTGAAATATCACTTTTTCAGTTCACAGGAACAGTGATCAAACGCTGCCTTGTGAGAAAAGAGGTGTAACTCCCTGAGTGGAATGCACACATCAGAAATCAGTTTCTCAGAAAGCTTCTATCCAGTTTTTACTGAAGATATCTATTCTTTCACCATAGGCCTGAATGTGCTTCCGAATGTCCCTTTGCGGTTCGGTGAATGATGGAGTTTCCAAAATACGTAATATAAGAAAAGTTTTAACAATGTGAGATGAATAAATATATCTAACACAAAGCAGTTTCCCAGAAATCTTCTTTCCAGTTTTTCTCTGAGGATATTTCCTTTTTCACCAGAGCAATGCCTATACTGCCGAATGTCTCTTGGTAGTTTTTTCTCCAAAAGGGATTCCTGAATCCTCTAGGAGAACAAAGGTATGTTTCCGTGAGTGGAATGCACACGTCACAGAGCAGATCCTCAGAAAGCTTCTCTCCAGTTTCTATCTGAAGACTTTTCCTTTCTCACCATAAGCCTCAAAGAGCTCCTGAATATCCCTTCACAGTCTAAACAAAAACAGTGTCATGATACTGCCCAATGAAAAGAGAAGCTTAACTGAGTGAGTGGAATTCATGTGACACAGAGCAGGTTCACAGAAAGCTTCCTTCTGGTTTCTCTCTGAGGGTATTTCTTTTTCAGAATATTCTAAAGAGCATTTCCAAATGTCCTTTCTCAGATTCCACAGAAACAGTGATTTCTAAGTGCTCAATTCAAAGAACGATTTAACTCTATGAGATGAACACAAACATCACAAAAGAGTTGTGCAGAAAGCTTCTCTACAGTTTTCAATGGAAGACATTTCCTTGCTCGACACAGTCCTCCAGTTGCCACTTACTATCCCTTCACAGAACCCTCCAAGACCGACTTTCAAACTGGGAAATGTACAGTAAGCTTTAACCCTGTGAAAAGAATGTACATGTCAGAGAGCAGTTTCTTTGAGTGCTTCTTTCTGCTTTTATTGAACAACATTTCACTTTTTGCCATAGTCTTCAATGTGCTCTGAATATCACTCTTTTGGTTTTACAGAATCAGTGTTCAAACTGTGCCTTATGAAGAAAGTTATGACTCCCTGAGTGGAAGGCACACATCACCTAGCAGTTTCTCAGAAAGCTTCTCTCCAGTGTTTATCTGACTATATTTCCTCTTTCACCATAGGCCCGAATGTGATCCCAAATATCTCTTCGTGGATCCATCCACCAGGGAGTTTACAAGCTGCGTAATGTACAGAAAGCTGCATCTATGTGAGATGAATAAACATAGCAAAAAGCAGATTCACAGAAAGATTCTTTCCAGTTTTTATCTGAAGATTTTTTTTTTCACTGTAGTCCTGAATGTGCTCCCGACGGTCCCTTCATGGATCCGTCCATGTCAGTTTCCAAGCTGCAAAATGTAAAGAATGCTTTATCTAAGTGAGATAATTACACATATCACGGAGCATTTTCCTAGAAAGCTTCTTTCCAGTTTTTGTCTCAGGGTACTTCCCCTTTCACCATGGGCGTCAACATGCTCCCCAATATCACTTGATACCTGTTTCTCCAAAAGGGTTTTTCCGACGCTGTATGGGAAAAGAGGTACAACACTGTCAGTGGAATGCACACATCACAAAGCAGTTCCTCGGAAACTTCTCTCTAGTTTCGGTCTGAACACATTTCCCTTTTCACCGTTAGACTCAAAGTGCTTCAGAATATCTCATCACACTCTAAGCATACACAGGGTTAGAAAACTGCTCAATGAGAAGAGAGGCTTAACTGAGCGAGAGGAATTAAGACGACAAAGAGCAGTTTCACAGAAAGCTTCCTTCTGGATTTTACCTGAGGATATTTCTTTCTCCATATTCTAAGGATCATTCCCAAATGACCTTCCTCAGATTCCACAAAACCAGTGATTTCAAGCTGCTCAATCCAAAGAATGATTTAACTCTATGAGACGAATACATACATCGCAAAGCAGTTGCTTTGTACAATTGTCTTCAGGTTTCATCAGAAGGTGTTTCCTTGCTCACCACAAGCCTCTGGGCGTCACTAAATATCCCTTCACAGATTCTTCAAAGACAGACTTTTGAAACTGATCAACGTAGAGTAAACATTACTCTGTGAAGTGAATTTACATATCAGAGAGCAGATCCTTGGAACGCTTCTTCCTCAATTTTATTACAGCATATTTCAGTATTCAGCATATTCCTCAATACGCTTCAAAATATCACTTTTTCGGTTTCACAGGAACAGTATTCAAGCACTGCCTTGTGAAAAAAGAGGTATAACACCCTAAGAGGAATGCATACATCACAAAGTAGTTTCTCAGAAAGCTTCTATCCAGTTTTTATCTGAAGATATCTCCTCTTTCACCATAGGCCTGACTGTGCTCCCGAATGTCCCTTCACCGATCCTTGGATGAGATTGTTTCCAAACTGTGTAATATAAGAAAAGTTTAACTATGCGAGATGAATACACATATCTAACACAAAGCAGTGTCACAGAAATCTTCTTTCCAGTTTTTGTCTGAGGATACTTCCTTTTTCACCGTAGCCATCCCTACACTCCTGAATTTCTCTTGGTAGCTTTTTCCCTAAAAGGGATTCCGGAATCCTCTAGGAGAAGAAAAGTATTTTTTTGTGAGTGGAATGCTTGCATCACAAAGGAGCTCCTCAGAAAACCTCTCCAGTTTCTATCTGAAGACTTTTCCTTTCTCACTGTAAGCCTCAAAGAGCTCCTGAATATCCCTTCACAGACTAAGCAAAAACAGTGTTATGATACTGCTCAATGAAAAGAGAAGGTTAACTATGTGATCAGAATTCACATGACACAGAGCAGTTTCACACAAAGCTTCCTTCTGATTTCTCTCTGAGATTATTTCTTTTTCAGGATATTCTAACGATCGTCTCTCCAAATGTCCTTTTTCAGATTCCACAGAAACAGTGATTTCAAACTGCTTAATCCAAAGAATGACTTAACTCTATGAGATGAATACAAACATCACAACAGAGTTGCGCAGAAAGCTTCTCTCCAATTTTCGATGGAGACATTTTCTTGCTCGACACAGGCCTCCGGTTTCCACTTACTATCCCTTTGTGGAAACCTCAAAGACCTACTTTCAAACTGGGAAACGTACAGTAAGCTTTAACCATGTGAAAAGAATGGACCTGTCAGAGACCAGTTTCTTCGAGTGCTTCTTTCTGTTTTTTATTGGACGAAATTTCACTTTTTGCCATAGTCTTTAATGTGCTCCAAATATTACTCTTTTGGTTTTACAGTAAAAGTGTTCATACTGTGCCTTATGAGAAGAAAGTAATGACTCCCTGAGTGGAATGCACACGTCCCCTAGCAGTTTCTCAGGAAAATTCTCTCCAGTTTTTATCTGACTATATTTCCTCTTTCACCATAGGCCTGAATGTGATCCCAAATATGACTTCGTGGATCAATCCACGAGGGAGTTTCCAAGCTGCGTAATGTACAGAAAGCTGCATCTATGTGTTGTGAATAAAGATAGCAAAAAGCAGATTCACAGAAAGCTTCTTTCCAGTTGTTATCTGAAGATATTTCCTTTTTCACCATAGTCCTGAATGTGCTCCAGAAGGTCCCTTCTTGGTTCCGTCCATGAAAGTTTCCAAGCTGCATAATGTAAAGAAAGCTTTATCTATGTAAGGTGGTTACACGTATCACAGAGTATTTTCTGAGAAAGCTTCTTTCCAGTTTTTGTCTGAGGCTATTTCCCCTTTCACCATCGGCATCAACATGCTCCCGAATATCACATGATACCTGTTTCTCCAAAAAGGTTTCCCCGACGCTGTATGAGAAGTGAGGTACAACACTGTGAGTGGAATGCACACGTCACAAAGCAGTTCCTCGGAACGCTTCTCTCCAGTTTCGGTCTGAACATATTTCTTTTTTCACTGTAAGCCTCAATGTGCTCCTGAATATCCCATCACACTCTAAACATACACAGGGTTAGAAAACTGCTCAATGAGAAGAGATGCTTAACTGAGTGAGAGGAATTAAGACGACACCGAGCAGTTTAACAGAAAGCTTCCTTCTGCATTTACCTGAGGATATTTCTCCATATTCTAAGGATCATTCCCAAATGTCGTTTCTCAGATGCCACAAAAACAGTGATTTCAAGCTCCTCAAACCAAAGAATGCTCTAATTCTATGAGATGAACACACACATCGCAAAGCAGTTGCTCAGAAATTTTCTCTGCACGTTTCATCAGAAGATGTTTCCTTGCTCACCGCAAGCCTCCGGGCGTCTCTAAATATCCCATCACAGATTCTTCAAAGACAGAATTTTGAAAGTGATCAACATAGAGTAAGCATTTTTCTGTGAAGGGAATGCACATATCAGAGAGCAGATCCTTGGAACGCTTCTTCCTCAATTTTATTTCAGCCTAATTCAGTATTCGGCATAGTCCTCAATGCACTCTGAAATATCACTTTTTCGGTTTCCCAGGAACAGTGTTCAAGCACTGCCTTGTGAGAAAAGAGATATAACTCCCTGAGTGGAATGCATACATCACAAAGTAGTTTCTCAGAAAGCTTCTATCCAGTTTCTATCTGAAGATATCTCCTCTTTCACTGTAGGCCTGAATGTGCTCCCGAATGTCCCTTCGCGGATCCGTGCATGATGGAGTCTCCAAACTGCATAATATAAGAAAAGTTTTAACTATGCAAGATGAATAAATATAACAAACACCAAGCAGTTTCACAGAAACCTTCTTTTCAGTTTTTGTCTGAGGATATTTCCTTTTTCACCATAGCCCTCCCTATACTCCCGAATGTCTCTTGGTACCTTTTTCTCCAAAAGGGATTCCAGAATCCTGAAGGAGAAGAAAGTTATTTCTCTGTGAGTGGAATTCACACGTCACAAAGCACCTCCTCAGAAAGCTTCTCTCCAGTTTCAATCTGAAGACGATTCCTTTCTCACTGCAAATCTTAAAGTGCTCCTTAATATCCCTTCTCAGAGTAAACAAAAACAGTGTTATGATACTGCTCAATGAAAAGAGAAGCTTAACTGTGTGAGTAGAATTCAAGTGACACAGAGCAGTTTCACAGAAATCTTCCTTCTTTTTTCTCTCTGAGGTTATTTCTTTTTCAGGATATTCTAAAGAGCGTTTCCAAATGTCCTTTCTCAGATTCCACAGAAACAGTGACTTGAAGCTGCTCAATCAAAGAATGATTTAACTCTGTGTGATGAATGCAAACATCACAAAAGAGTTGCGCAGAAAACTTCTCTCCAATTTTCGATGGAAGACATTTCCTTGCTTGACACAGAGCTCTGGTTGCCACTTATTATCCCTTCACAGAATCCTCAAAGACCAACTTTCAAACTGGGAAATGTAGAGTAAGCTTTAACCCTGTGTAAAGAATGGACATGTCAGAGAGCTGTCTCTTTGACTGCTTCTTCCTTGTTTTTTATGGCACGACATTTCACTTTTTGCCATAGTCTACAATGTGCTCCGAATATCACTCTTTTGATTTCACAGGAACAGTGTTCACATTGTGCTTTATGAGAAAAAATTTATAAGTCCTTGAGTGGAAAGCCCACATCACCAAGCAGTTTCTCAGAAAGCTTCTCTCCAGTTTTTATCTGACTATGTTTTCTATTTTACCATAGGCCTGAATGTGATTCCAAATATCACTTTGCGGATCCATCCACGAAGAAGTTTCCAAGCTGTGTAATATAAAGAAAGCTTTACCTATGTGAGATTATTACATGTATCACAGAGTAGTTTCCTAGAAAGCTTCTTTCCAGTTTTTGTCTGAGGCTGTTTCGCTTTTCCCCATCTGCATCAACATGCTCCCAAATATCACTTAGTGCCTGTTTCTCCAAAAGGGTTTCCTCGACACACTATGAGAAGAGAGACATAACAGTTTGAGTGGAAAACACACGTCACAAAGAAGTTCCTTGGAAAGCTTCTCTCCAGTTTCGGTCTGAACATACTTCCTTTTTCACCGTTAGCCTCAAAGTGCTCCCAAATATCCCATCACACGCAAAACATACACAGGGTTAGAAACTGCTCAATGAAAAGAGAGGCTTAACTGAGCGAGAGGAATTAAGATGACACAGAGCAGTTTCACAGAAAGCTTCCTTCTGGATTTTACAGAGGGTATTTCTTTCTTCATATATTAAGGATCGTTCCCAAATGTCCTTCCTCAGATGCCACAAAAACAGTGATTTCAAGCTGCTCAATGCAAAGAATGGTGAAACTCTATGAGGCGAATACACACAATGCAAAGCAGTTGCTCAGAAAATTTCTCTGCAGGTTTCATCGGAGGATGTTTCCTTGCTCACTACAAGCCTCTGGGCGTCACTATATATACATTCACAGATTCTTCAAAGATAGAGTTTCAAAATTGTGCAACATAGAGTAAGCATTAACTCTGTGAATTGAATGCACATATCAGAGAGCAGATTCTTGGAACACTTCTTCCTCGATTTCATTTCAGTGTATTTTGCTATTCTCCATAGTCCTCAAGGCATTCCAAAATATCACTTTTTCGGTTTCGCAGGAAGAGTGTTCAAGCGTTGCCTTGTGAGCAAAGAGGTATAACTCCCTGAGGGGAATGCATACATAACAAAATACTTTCTCAGAAAGCTTCTATCCAGTTTTTATCTGAAGATATCTCCTCTTTCACCGTAGGCCTGAATGGAATAAATACATCTAACACATAGCAGTTTCACAGAAATCTTCTTTCCAGTGTGTTTCTGAGGATATTTCCTTTTCCACCATAGCCATTCATATGCTCAAGAATGTTTCTTGGTAGCTCTTTCTCCAAAAGGGATGCCGGAATCTTCTAAGAGAAGAACGGTATATTTCTGTGAGTGGAATGCACACGTCACAAAGCAGCTCCTCAGAAAGCTTCTCTCCAGTTTCTATCTGAAGATGTTTCCTTTCTCACCGTAAGCCTCAAAGTGCTCCTGAATATCCCTTCGCAGACTAAACAAAAACGGTGTTATGATACTGCTCAGGGAAAAGAGAAGCATAACTGTGTGAGTGGAATTCACATGACACAGAGTAGTTTCACAGAAAGCTTCCTTCTGGTTTCTCTCTGAAGTTATTTCTTTTTCAGGATATTCTAAAGATCGTTTCCAAATGTCCTTTCTCAGAATCCACAGAAACAGTGATTTCAAACTGCTCAATCCAAAGAATGATTTCACTCTATGAGATGAATACAAACATCACAAAATTGATGCACGGAAAACTTCTCCCCAATTTTAGATGGAAGGCATTTCCTTGCCTCACACAGGCCTCCTGTTGCTACTTAGTATCCCTTCACAGAACCCAAAAAGATCGACTTTCAAACTGGGAAATGTAGAGTAAAATTTACCCCTGTGAAAAGAATGGACATGTTGGACAGCAGTTTCTTGGAGTGCTTCTTTCTGCTTTTTATTGGACGACAATTCACTTTTTGCCATAGTCTTCAATGTGCGCCGAATATCACTCTTTTGGTTTTAACAGTGTTCAAACTGTGCCTTATAAGAAGAAACTTATACCTCCCTGAGTGTAATGCACACATCACCAAGCAGTTTCTCAGAAAGCTTCTCTCCAGATTTTATCTGACTATATTTCCTTTTTCACCATAGGCCCAAATGTGATCCCAAATATCTCTTCGCAGATCCATCGACAAGGGATTTTCCAGGCTGCGTAATGTAAAGAAAGTTTCATCTATGAGAGATGAATAAACATAGCAAAAAGCAGATTCACAGAAAGCTTCTTTCCAGTTTTTATCTGAAGATATTTCCTTTTTCACCATAGTTGTGAATCTGCTCCCGAATGTCACTTTGTGGATCCATCCATAACAGTTTCCGAGCTGTGTAATGTAAAGAGTGCTTTATCTATGTGATATTGTTACACATATCTCAGAGTAGTTTCCTAGAAAGCTTCTTTCCAGGTTTTGTCTGAGGCTATTTCTCTTTTCACCATCGGCATCAATGTGCTCCTGAATATAACCTGGTAACCCTTTCTATGAATGGATTCCCTGACGCTGTATGAGAAGAGAGGTATAACACTGTGAGTGGATTACACATGTCACAAAGCAGTTCCTCGGAAAGCTTCTCCACACTTTCGGTCTGAACACATTTCCTTTTTCACCGTAAGCCTCAAAGTTCTCCCAAATATCCCATCACACACTAAATATACACAGGGTTAGAAACTGCTCAATGAAAAGAGAGGCTTAACTGAGTGAGAGGAAGTAAGACGACACAGAGCAGTTTCACAGAAAGCTTCCTTCTGGATTTTACCTGGGGATATTTCATTCTCTGTATTCTAAGGATTGTTCCCAAATGTCCTTCCTCACATGCCATAAAAGCAGTGATTTCAAGCAGCTCAATCCAAAGAATGGTTTCACTCTATGAGACGAATAAACACAATGCAAAGCAGTTGCTGGGAAAGTTTCTCTGCAGGATTCATCAGAAGACGTTTCCTTGCTCACCAAAGCCTCCGGGCATCACTAAATATCCCTTCAGAGATTCTTCAAAGACAGATTTTCCAAACTGGGCAACATAGGGTAAGCATTAACTATGTGAAGTGAATGCACATATTAGAGATCAGATCTTTGTAATGATTCGTCCTCGATTTTATTTCAGTATATTTCACTATTTGCCATAGTTCTCAAGGTGCTCTGAAATATCACTTTTTCGTTTTCACAGGAACAGTGTTCAAACACTACCTTGTGAGAAAAGATGTATAACTCCCTGAGTGGAATGCATACATGACAAAGTGGTTTCTCAGAATCCTTCTATCCAGTTTTTATCTGAAGATATCTCCTCTTTCACCATAGGCCGGAATGTGCTCCTGAATGTAACTTCGTGGATCCATGCATGACGGAGTTTCCAATCTGCGTAATGTAAGAAAAGTTTTAACTGTGGGAGGTGAATAAATATATCTAATGCAAAGCAGTTTCACAGAAATCTTCCTTTCAGTTTTTGTCTGAGAGTATTTCCTTTTTCACCAGTGCCCTCCCTATACTCCCAAATGTCTCCTGGTAGTTGTGTCCCGAAAAGGGATTACAGAATCCTCTAGGAGAAGCATGGTATATTTCTGAGAGTGGAATGCACACGTCACAAAGCAGCTCCTCAGAAAGCTTCTCTCCAGTTTCTATCTGAAGACGTTTCCTTTCTCACTGTAAGCCTCAAACTCTCCTGAAAATCCCTTCACAGAATAAAAAAAAACAGCAGTATGATACTGCTCAGTGAAAACAGAAGCTTAACTGTGTGATCAGAATTCACGTGACACAGAGCAGTTTCACAGAAAGCTTCCTTCTGGTTTCTCTCTGAGATTATTTCTTCTTCAGGATATTCTAAAGATCATTTCCAAATGTCCTTTCTCAGATTCCACAGAAATAGTGATTTCAAACTGCTCAATCCAAAGAATGATTTAACTCTATGAGATCAGTACAAAAATCACAAAAGAGTTGTGCAGAAAGCTTCTCCCCAATTTTCAATGGAAGATATTTTCTTGCTCGACACAGGCCTCCGGTTGCCACTTACTTTCCTTTTGCAGAACCCTCAGACCGACTTTCAAACTGGGAAATGTACAGAAAGCTTTCACCCTGTGAAAAGAATGGACATGTCAGAGAACAGTTTCTCTGAGTGCTTCTTTCTGTTTTTTATTGGACACCATTTCACTTTTGGCCAGAGTCTTCAATGTGCTCCGAATATCACTCTTTTGGTTTTACAGGAACAGTGTTCAAACTGTGCCTTATGAGAAGAAAGTTATACTTCCCTGATTGTAATGCACACATCACCAAGCAGTTTCTCACGAAGTTTCTCTCCAGTTTTTTTCTGACTATATTTCCTATTTCACCATAGGCCAGAATGTGATCCCATATATTCCTTCACGGATCCATGCATGAGGGAGTTTCCAAGCTGAGTAATGAAAATAAAGCTTCATCTATGTGAGATGAATAAACATAGCAAAAAGCAGATTCACAGAATGCTTCTTTCCAGTTTTTGTCTGAAGATATTTCCTTTTTCACCATAGTTCTGAATGAGCTGCCAAAGGTCCCTTCATGGATATGACCATGAAAGATTCCAAACTGCGTAATGTAAAAAAAGCCTTATCTATATGAGATGATTACACATATCACAGAGTAGTTTCCTAGAAAGCTTCCTTCCAGTTTTTGTCTGAGGCTATTTTACCTTTCACCATCAGCATCAACATGTTCCCGAATATCACTTGGTACCTGTTGCTCTAAAAGGGTTTCCCCAACGCTGTATGAGAAGAGAGGTATAACACTCTGAGTGGAATGCCCAAGTCACAAAGCAGTTCCTTGGAAAGCTTGTCTCCAGTTTTGGTCTTAACATATTTCGTTTTTCAAAGTAAGCCTCAAAGTGCTTCTGAATATCCCACACAAACTAAACACACACAGGGTTAGAAAACTCTTCATTGAACAGAGAGGCTTAATTGAGCAAGAGGAATTAAGACGACCCAGACTGATTTTCAGACAGAAAAATGTGGAGTAAGCTTTAACCTTGTGAAAAGAATGGATATGTCAGAGAGCAGTTTCTTTGAGTGCTTCTTTCTGTTTTTTATCTGATGACATTTCATTTTTTGCCATAGTCTTCGATGTGCTCCGAATATCACTCTTTTGGTTTTTCGGCAACAGAGGTCAAACTGTTCCTTATGAGAAGAACATTAAAACTCCTTCAGTGGAATGCACACAACACCAAGCAGTTTCTCAGAAAGCTTCTCTCCAGTTTTTATCTGACTCTATTTCCTATTTCACCATAGGTCTGAATGTGATCCCAAATATCCCTTCGTGGATCCATCCACGAGGGAGATTCCAAGGTGTGTAATGTAAAGAAAGCTTCATCTATGTGAGAAGAATAAACAGAAAAAAGTCGATTCACAGAAGACTTCTTTCCTGTTTTTATATGAAGATATTTCCGTATTCACCATAGTCCTGAGTGTGCTCCCGAAAGTCCCTTCATGGATCCGTCCATGACAGTTTTCAAGCTGTGTAATGTAAGGAAACCTTTATCTCTGTGAGATGATTTCACATATCACAGAGTAGTTTCCTAGAAAGCTTCATCCCAGATTTTGTCAGAGGCTATTTCCCTTTTCATCATAGGCAATGAACATGTTCCCGAATATCACTTGGTACCTCTTTCTCCAAAAGGGTTTCCCCGAAGCTGTATGAGAAGAGATGCATAACACTGTGATTGGAATGCACACGTCACAAAGCAGTTCCTCACAAGGCTTCTCTCCAGTTTCGGTCTGAACATATTTCCTTTTTCATTGTAAGCCTCAAAGTGCTCCCGAATGTCCCATCACACGCTAAACATACACAGGGTTATAAAACTACTCAATGTAAGGAGAGGATTAACTGATCGAGAGGAATTAAGACGACACAGAGTAGTTTCACAGAAAGCTTCCTTGTGGATTTCACCTGAGGATAATTCTTTCTCCATGTTCTACAGATCATTCCCAAGTGTCCTTCCTCAGATTCCACAAAAACAGTGATTTCAATCTGCTCAATCCAAAGAATGATTTAAATCTAGGAGACTAATACACACATCACAAAGCAGTTGCTCAGAAAGTAACCTTGCAGGTTTCATTGGAAGATGTTTCCTTGCTCACCACAAGCCTCCGGGTGTCATTAAATATCCCTTCAGAGATTCTTCAAAGACAGAATTTCGATACTGGGCAACATGGAGTAAGCATAAATTCTGTGAAGTGAATGCACATATTGGAGAGTAGATACTTGGAACGTTTCTTTCACGATTTTTTTTCAGTATGTTGCACTATTTGCCATAGTCCTCAGTGCGCTCCAAAATATCACTTTCTCGGTTACACAGGAACAGTGTTTAAACACTGTCTTGTGAGAAAAGAGGTATAACTCCCTGAGTGGAATGCATACATCACAAATAGTTCCTCAGAAAGCCTTTATCCAGTTTTTATCTGAAGATATCTCCTCTTTCACGGTAGGACTCAATGTGCTCCCAAATCTCCCTCCGCAGTTCAGAGCATGTCAGAGTTTCCAAACTGCTTAATATAAGAAAAGTTTGAACTATGCGAGATGAATAGATATGTCTAACACGAAGCAGTTTCACAGAAATCTTCCTTCCAGTTTTGTCTGAGGATATTTCCTTTTTCACCATAGCCGTCCCTATACTCCCAAATGTCTCTTGGTAGCTTTTTCTCCAAAAGGGATTCTGGAATCCTCTAGGAGAAGAAAGGTGTATTTCTGTGAGTGGAATGCACACGTCACAAAGCAGCTCCTCAGAAAGCTTCTCTCCAGTTTCTATCTGAAGACGTTTCCTTTCTCACCATAAGCCTCAAATCGCTCCTGAATATCCCTTCGCAGTCTAAACAAAAACAGTGTTATGATACTGCTCAATGAAAAGAGAAGCTTAACTGTGTGAGCGGAATTCACGTGACACAGAGCAGGTCCACAGAAAGCGTCCTTCTGCTTTCTCTCTGTGGTTATTTCTTTTTCAGTGTATTCTAAAGAGCGTCTCCAAATGTCCTTTCTCAGATCCCACAGAAACAGTGATTTTAAACTGCTCAATCCAAAGAATGATTTCACACTTTGAGATGAATACAAACATCACAAAAGAGTTGTGCAGAAACTTCTCTCCAATTTTCAATGGGAGACATTTCCTTGCTCGACACAGGCCTCTGGTTGCCACTTACTATCCCTTTGCAGAACCCTCAGAGGCCGACTTTCAAACTGGGAAATGTAGAGTAAGCTGTAACCCTGTGAAAAGAATGGGCATGTGAGAGAGCAGTTTCTTCGAGTGCGTCTTTCTGTTTTTCCTTACATGATATTTCACTTTTAGCCGTAGTCTTCAATGTGCTCCGAATATCACTCTTTTGGTTTTACAGGAACAGTGCTCAAACTGTGCCTTATGAGAAGAACATTAAAACTCCCTGAGTGGAATGGACACATCACAAAGCAGTTTCTCAGAAAGTTTCTCTCCAGTTTTTATCTGACTATGTTTCCTATTTGATCATATACCCAAATGTGATCCCAAATATCCCTTCTTGGATCCATCCACGAGGGAGTTTCCAAGCTGCATAATGTTAAGAAAGCTTCATCTATGTGAGAAGAATAAACGGAGAAAAAAGCAGATTCACAGAAAGCTTCTTTGCAGTTTTTATGTGAAGATATTTCCTTTTTTACCATAGTCCTGAGTGTGCTCCCGAAAGTCCCTTTGTGGACCCGTCCATAACATTTTTCAAGCTGTGTAATGTAAGGAAACCTTTATCTATGTGAGATGATTACACATATCACAGAGTAGTTTCCTAGAAAGATTCTTTCCAGGTTTTGTCTTAGGCTGTTTCCCTTTTCATCATCGACATCAACATGCTCCCGAATATGACTTGCTACCTGTTTCTCCAAAAGGATTTCCCCGACGCTGTGTGAGACGGGAGGTAGAACACTGTGAGTGTAATGCACCAGTCACAAAGCAGTTCCTCGGAAAGTTTCTCTCCAGTTTCGGTCTGAACATATTTCCTTTTTCACTGTAAACCTCAAAGTGCTCTTGAATGTCCCATCACACGCTATACATACACAGAGTTGTAAAACGACTCAATGTAACAGAGGCTTAACTAAGTGAAAGGAATTAAGACGACACAGAGTAGTTTCACAAAAGCTTCCTTCTGAATTTTACCTAAGGATATTTCTTCCTCCATGGTCTAAGGATCGTTCCCAAATGTCCTTCCTCAGATTCCACAAAAACAGTGATTTCAATCTGCTCAATCCAAAGAACGGTTTAAATCAATGAGACGAATACACACATTGCAAAACAGTTACTCAGAAAGTTACTCGGCAGGTTTCATCGGAAAATGTTTCCTTGCTCACCACAAGCCTCCAGGCGTCACTAAATATCCCTTCACAGATCCTTAAAAGATAGAATTTCAAAACTGGACAACATAGAGTAAGCATAAATTCTGTGAAGTGAATGCACATATCAGAGAGCAGATTCTTGGAACACTTCTTTCTTGCTTTTATATCAGTATATTTCACTATTTGCCGTAGTCCTCAGTGTGTTCCGAAATATCACATTTTTGGTTACACAGGAACAGTGTTTAAACACTGCCTTGTGAGAAAAGAAGTATAACTCCCTGAGCAGAATGCATACATCACAAGTATTTTCCCAGAAAGCCTCTATCGAGTTTTTATCTGAAGATAGCTCCTCTTTCACCATAGGCCTGAATGTACTCCCAAATGTCCCTTTGCGGATTCGTGCATGACGGAATTTCCAAACTGTGTAATGTTAGAAAGGTTTGAGCTATGCGAGATGAATAGATGTATCTAACACTAAGCAGTTTCACAGACATCTTCTCTCCAGGTTTGTCTGACTATATTTCCTTTTTCACCATAGCCCTCCCTGTACTCCCGAATGTCTCTTGGTAGCTTTTTCTCCAAAAGGGATTCCGGAATCCTCTAGTAGAAGAAAGGTATATTTCTGTGAGTGGAATTCACACGTCACAAAGCAGTTCCTCAGAAAGCTTGTCTCCAGGTTCGGTCTGAACATATTTCCTTTTTCACCGTAAGTATCAAAGTGCTCCCGAATGTCCAATCACTTGCTAAACATACACAGCATTATAAAACTACTCAACGTAAGGGGAGGCTTAATTAAGCGAGAGGAATTAACACGACACAGAGTAGTTTCACAGAAAGCTTCCTTCTGGATTTTACCTGAGGATATTTCTTTCTCCATGATCTTTTTTTTTTTTTTTTTTTTTTTTTTTTTTTTTTTTTTTTTTTTTTTTTTTTTTTTTTTTATACTTTAAGTTCTAGGGTACATGTGCATAACGTGCAGGTTTGTTACATATGTATACTTGTGCCATGTTGGTGTGCTGCACCCATCAACTCGTCAGCACCCATCAAATCGTCATTTACATCAGGTATAACTCCCAATGAAATCCGTCCCCCCTTCCCCCTCCCCATGATAGGCCCCAGTGTGTGATGTTCCCCTTCCCGAGTCCAAGTGATCTCACCATTCAGTTCCCACCTATGAGTGAGAACATGCAGTGTTTGGTTTTCTGTTCTTGTGATAGTTTGCTAAGAATGATGGTTTCCAGCTGCATCCATGTCCCTACAAAGGACATGAACTCATCCTTTTTTATGGCTGCATAGTATTCCATGGTGTATATGTGCCACATTTTCTTAATCCAGTCTGTCACAGATGGACATTTGTGTTGATTCCAAGTCTTTGTTATTGTGAATAGTGCCACAATAAACATACGTGTGCATGTGTCTTTATAGCAGCATGATTTATACTCCTTTGGGTATACACCCAGTAGTGGGTCATATGGTACATCTAGTTCTAGATCCTTGAGGAAACGCCATATTGTTTTCCATAATGGTTGAACTAGTTTACAATCCCACCAACAGTGTAAAAGTGTTCCTATTTCTCCACATCCTCGCCAGCACCTGTTGTTTCCTGACTTTTTAATGATTGCCATTCTAACTGGTGTGAGATGGTATCTCATTGTGGTTTTGATTTGCATTTCTCTGATGGCAAGTGATGATAAGCATTTTTTCATGTGTCTGTTGGCTGTATGAATGTCTTCTCTTGAGAAATGTCTGTTCATATCCTTTGCCCACTTTTTGATGGGGTTGTTAGTTTTTTTCTTGTATATTTGTTTGAGTTCTTTGTAGATTCTGGATATTAGCCCTTTGTCAGATTGCGTCCTTTGTTTGCAAAGGAAATTTTTCCAGTTTTTGCCCATTCAGTATGACATTAGGTGTGGGTTTGTCATAAATAGCTCTTATTATTTTGAGGTACGTTCCATCAATACCGAATTTATTGAGTGTTTTTAGCATGAAGGGCTGTTGAATTTTGTCAAAAGCCTTTTCTGCATCTATTGAGATAATCTTGTGGTTCTTGTCTTTGGTTCTGTTTATATGCTGGATTACGTTTATTGATTTGTGAATGTTGAACCAGCCTTGCATCCCAGGGATGAAGCCCACTTGATCATGGTGGATAAGCTTTTTGATGTGCTCCTGAATCCGGTTTGCCAGTATTTTATTGAGGATTTTTGCATCGATGTTCATCAGGGATATTGGTCTAAAATTCTCTTTTTCTGTTGTGTCTCTCCAGGCTTTGGTATCAGGATGATGTTGGCCTCGTAAAATGAGTTAGGGAGGATTTCCTCTTTTTCTATTGATTGGAATAGTTTCAGAAGGAATGGTACCAGCTCCTCCTTGTACCTCTGGTAGAATTCAGCTGTGAATCCATCTGGTCCTGGACTTTTTTTGGTTGGTAGGCTATTAATTATTGCCTCAATTTCAGAGCCTGCTAATGGTCTATTCAGGGATTCAACTTCTTTCTGGTTTAGTCTTGGGAGAGTGTAAGCGTCCAGGAACTTATCCATTTCTTCTAGATTTTCTTGTTGATTTGCGTAGATGTGTTTATAGTATTGTCTGATGGTAGTTTGTATTTCTGTGGGGTCGGTGGTGATATCCCCTTTATCATTTTTTATTGCATCTATTTGATTCTTCTCTCTTTTCTTCTTTGTTAGTCTTTCTAGCCGTCTGTCAATTTTGTTGATCTTTTCAAAAAACCAACTCCTGGATTCATTGATTTTTTGAAGGGTTTTTTGTGTCTCTATCTCCTTCAGTTCTGCTCTGATCTTAGTGATTTCTTCTCTTCTGCTAGCTTTTGAGTGTGTTTGCTCTTGCCTCTCTAGTTCTTTTAGTTGTGATGTTAGAGTGTCAATTTTAGATCTTTCCAGCTTTCTCTTGTGGGCATTTAGTGCCATAAATTTCCCTCTACACACTGCTTTAAATGTGTCCCAGAGATTCTGGTATGTTGTATCTTTGTTCTCATTGGTTTCAAAGAACATCTTTATTTCTGTTTTCATTTCGTTATGTACCCAGTAGTCATTCAGGAGCAGGTTGTTCAGTTTCCATGTAGTTGAGCGGTTTTGATTGAGTTTCTTAATCCTGAGTTCTACTTTGATTGCACTGTGGTCTGAGAGACAGTTTGTTATAATTTCTGTTCTTGTACATTTGCTGAGGAGTGCTTTACTTCCAATTATGTGGTCAATTTTGGAATAAGTGTGATGTGGTGCTGAGAAGAATGTATATTCTTTTGATTTGGGGTGGAGAGTTCAATAGATGTCTCTTAGGTCTGCTTGGTGCAGAGATGAGTTCAATTCCTGGATATCCTTGTTAACTTTCTGTCTCGTTGATCTCTCTAATGTTGACAGTGAGGTGTTAAAGTCTCCCATTATTATTGTATGGGAGTCTAAGTCTCTTTGTAAGTCTCTAAGGACTTGCTTTATGAATCTGTGTGCTCCTGTATTGGGTGCATATATATTTAGGAGAGTTAGCTCTTCCTGTTGAATTATCCCTTTACCATTATATAATGGCCTTCTTTGTTTCTTTTTATCTTTGATGGTTTAAAGTCTGTTTTATCAGAGACTAGGATTGCAACCCCTGCTTTTTTTTTTGTTCTCCATTTGCTTGGTAGATCCTCCTCCATCCCTTTATTTTGAACCTATGTATGTCTCTGCATGTGAGATGGGTCTCCAGAATACAGCAGACTGATGGGTGTTCACTCTTTATCCAGTTTGCCAGTCTGTGTCTCTTAATTGCAGCACTTAGTCCATTTACATTTAAGGTTAGTATTGTTTTGTGTGAACTTGATCCTGCCATTATGATATTAACTGGTTATTTTGCTCGTTAGTTGATGCAGTTTCTTCCTAACCTTGATGGTGTTTACATTTTGGCATGTTTTTGCAATGGCTGGTACTGGTTGTTCCTTTCCATGTTTAGGGCTTCCTTCAGGGTCTCTTGTAAGGCAGGCCTGGTGGTGACAAAATCTCTAAGCATTTGCTTATTGTAAAGGATTTTATTTCTCCTTCACTTATGAAACTTAGTTTGGCTGGATAGGAAATTCTGGGTTGAAAATTCTTTTCTTTAAGAATGTTGAATATTGGTCCCCACTCTCTTCTGGCTTGTAGAGTTTCTGCTGAGAGATCTGCTGTTCGTCTGATGGTCTTCCCTTTGTGGATAACACGACCTTTCTCTCTGGCTGCCCTTATGATTCTTCCCTTCATTTCAACTTTGGTGAATCAGGCAATTATGTGTCTTGGAGTTGCTCTTCTTGAGCAGTATCTTTGTGGTGTTCTCTGTATTTCCTGAATTTGAATGTTGGCCTGCCCTACTAGGTTGGGGAAGTTCTCCTGGATGATATACTGAAGCGTGTTTTCCAACTTGGTTCCATTTTCCCCCTCACTTTCAGGCACCCCAATCAGACGTAGATTTGGTCTTTTTACATAATCCCATACTTCTTGCAGGCTTTGTTCATTTCTTTTTCTTCTTTTTCTTTTGGTTTCTCTTCTCGCTTCATTTCATTCATTTGTTCTTCAATCGCTGATACTCTTTCTTCCAGTTGATTGAGTCAGTTACTGAAGCTTGTGCATTTGTCACGTATTTCTCGTGTCATGGTTTTCATCTCTTTCATTTCGTTTATGACCTTCTCTGCATTAATTAGTCTAGTTGTCAATTCTTCCACTCTTTTTTCAAGATTTTTAGTTTCTTTGTGCAGGGTACGTAATTCCTCCTTTAGCTCTGAGAAGTTTGATGGACTGAAGCCTTCTCCTCTCATCTCGTCAAAGTCATTCTCTGACCAGCTTTGATCCATTGCTGGCAATGGGCTGCGCTCCTTTGCAGGGGGAGATGCACTCTTGTTTTTTGAATTTCCATCTTTTCTGCCCTGCTTTTCCCCATTTTTGTGGTTTTATCTGCCTCTGGTCTTTGATGATGGTGATGTACTGATGGGGTTTTGGTATAGGTGTCCTTCCTGTTTGATAGTTTTCCTTCTAACAGTCAGGACCCTCAGCTGTAGGTCTGTTGGAGATTGCTTGAGGTCCACTTCAGACCCTGTTTGCCTGGGTATCAGCAGCAGAGGTTGCAGAAGATAGAATATTGCTGAACAGCGAGTGTACCTGTCTGATTCTTACTTTGGAAGCTTCCTCTCAGGGGTGTACTCCACCCTGTGAGGTGTGGGGTGTCAGACTGCCCCTAGTGGGGGATGTCTCCCAGTGAGGCTACTCAGGGGTCAGGGACACACTTGAGCAGGCAGTCTGTCCCTTCTCAGATCCCAACCTCTGTGTTAGGAGATCCACTGCTCTCTTCAAAGCTGTCAGACAGAGTCATTTGTGTTTGCAGAGGTTCCTACTGCATTTGTTGTTGTTGTTATTAACTGTGTCCTGTCCCCAGAGGTGGAGTCTACAGAGACAGGCAGGTTTCCTTGAGCTGTTGTGAGCTCCACCCAGTTCGAGCTTCCCAGCATCTTTGTTTACCTACTTAAGCCTCAGCAATGGCGGGCTTCCCTCCCCCAGCCTCTCTGCTGTCTTGCAGTTAGATCGCAGACTGCTGTGTTAGCAATGAGGGATGCTCCATGGGGGTGGGACCCTTCCGTCCAGGTGTGGGATATATTCTCCTGGTGTGCCCGTTTGCTTAAAGCACAGTATTGGGTTGGGAGTCACATGATTTTCCAGGTGTTGTATGTCTCAGTTCCCCTGGCTAGGAAAAGTGATTCTCTTGCCCCTTGCACTTCCCAGGTGAGGCAATGCCTCACCCTCCTTCAGCTCTCGCTGGTCAGGCTGCAGCAGCTGACCTGCACTGATTGTTGACACTCCTTACTGAGAGACCCCAGTAACTCAGTTGAAAATGCAGAAATTACCAATCTTCTGTGTTTCTCGCACTGGGAGTTAGAGACTGAAGCTGTTCCAATTCGGCCATCTTGCTCCGTCCTCTCTTTCTCCATGTTTTAAGGTTCGTTCCCAAATGTCCTTCCTCAGATTCCACAAAAACAGGATTTCAATCTGCTCAATCCAAGAATGGTTTAAATCTAGGATATGAATACACACATTGCAAAGCAGTTGCTCAGAAAGTTTCTCTGCAGGTTTCATCGGAAGATGTTTCCTTGCTCACCAGAAGCCTCCGGGCGTCATTAAATATCCCTTCACAGATTCTTTGAAGACAGAATTTCGAAACTGGGCACCATAGAGTAAGCATAAATTCTGTGAAGTGAATGCACATATCAGAGAGCAGATTCTTGGAATACTTCTTCCTCAATTTTATTTCAGTATATTTCACTATTCGCCATAGTCCTCAGTGTGCTCCAAAATATCACTTTTTCGGTTTCACAGGAACAGTGTCCAAACCCTGCCTTGTGAGAAAAGAGGTTTAACTCCCTGAGTGGAATGCATACATCACAATGGAGTTTCTCAGAAAGCTTCTTTCCAGTTTTAATCTGATGATATCTCCTCTTTAATCGAAGGCCAGAATGTGCTCCCGAATGTCCCTTCATGGATTCATGCATGGTGGAGTTTCCAAACTGCATAATATCAGAAATGTTTGAACTATGTGAGACAAATAGATATATCTAACAGAAAGTACTTTCACAGAAATCTTCTTTATAGTTTTTGTCTCAGGATATTTCCTTTTTCACCATAGCCGTCCCTATACTCCCGAATGTCTCTTGGTAGCTTTCTCACCAAAAGGGATTCCGGAATCTTCTAGGAGAATAAAGGTATATTTCTGTGAGCAGAATGCACACATCACAAAGCAGCTCCTCAAAAAGCTTCTCTCCAGTTTCTACCTGAAGACGTTTCCTTTCTCACCGTAACCCTCATATCGCTCCTGAATATCCCTTCGCGGCCTAAACAAAAACAGTGTTGTGATACTGCTCAATGAAAAGAGGAGCTTAACTGTGTGAGCGGAATTTATGTGACAAGAGCAAGTTCAAAAAAAGCTTCCTTCTGGTTTCTCACTGAGGTTATGTCTTTTTCAGGATATTCTGAAGAGCATCTCCAAATGTCCTTTCTCAGATTCCACAGAAACAGTGATTTCAAACTGCTCAATCCAAAGAATGATTTAACTCTTTGAGATGAACACAAACATCACAAAAGAGTTGTGCAGAAAGCTTCTCTCCAATTATCGATGGGAGACATTTCCTTGCTTGACACAGGCCTATTGTTGCCACTTACTATGCCTTCACAGAACCCTCAGAGGCCGACTTTCAAAGTGGGAAATGTAGAATAAGCTTTAACCCTGTGAAAAGAATGGGCATGTCAGAGAGCAGTTTCTCCGAGTGCTTCTTTCTTTTTTTAATTGGACAACATTTCATTTTTTGCCATAGTCTTCAATGTGCTCCGAATATCACTCTTTTGGTTTTTCAGTAACAGAGGTCAAACTGTGCCTTATGAGAGGAACATTAAAACTCCCTGAGTGGAAGGCAGACAGCACCAAGCAGTTTCACAGAATGCTTCTCTCCAGTTTTTATCTGACTATATTTCCTATTTGACCATAGGCCCGAATGTGATGCAAAATATCCCTTCCTGGATCCATCCATGAGGGAGTTTCCAAGCTGCAAAATGTAAAGAAAGCTTGATCTACGTGAGAAGAATAAAGATAGAAGAAAGCAGATTCACAGAAAGCTTCTTTCCAGTTTTTATCTGAAGATATTTCCTTTTTCACCATAGTCCTGAGTGTGCTACCAAAAGTCCCTTCGTGGATCTGTCCATGGCAGTTTTCAAGCTGTGTAATGTAAGGAAACCTTTATGTATGTGAGATGATTACACATATCACAGAGTAGTTTCCTAGAAAGCTTCTTTCCAGGTTTTGTCTGAGGCTATTTCCCTTTTCATCATCGGCATCAACATGCTCCCGAATATCACTTGGTAACTCTTTCTCCAAAAGGGTTTCCCCAACGCTGTATGAGAAGAAAGGTAAAACACTGTGAGTGGAATGCACCCGTCACAAAGTAGTTCCTCGGAAAGCTTCTCTCCAGTTTCGGTCTGAACATATTTCCTTTTTCACTGTAAGCCTCAAAGAGCTCCCGAATGTCCCATCACACGCTAAACATACACAAGGTTATAAAACTACTCAATGTAGGGAGAGGCTTAACAAAGTGAGAGGAATTAACTCAACACAGAGTAGTTTTACAGAAAGCTTCCTTCTGGACTTTACCTGAGGATATTTCTTTCTCCATGTTCCAAGGGTCATTGCCAAGTGTCCTTTCTCAGATTCCACAAAAACAATGATTTCAATCTGCCAAATCCAAAGAACGGTTTAAATCTATGAGACAGATACACACATCGCAAAGTACTTTCTCAGAAAGTTACTCTGCAGGTTTCATCAGAAGATGTTTCCTTGCTCACCACAAGCCTCCGGGCGTCACAAATGTCCCTTCACAAATTATTCAGAGATAGAATTTCGAAACTGGGCAACATAAAATAAGCATAAATTCTGTGAATTGGATGCACATATCAGAGAGCAGATTCTTGGAACGCTTCTTTCTCAATTTTATTGCAGTATATACTATCTGCCATAGTCCTCAGTGTGCTCTGAAATATCACTTTTTTGGTTACACAGGAACAGTGTTTAAACACTGCCTTATGAGAAAAGAGGTATAACTTCCTGAGTGGAATGCATACATCACAAGTAGATTCTCAGAAAGCTTCTATCCAATTTTTATCCGAAGATATCTCCTCTTTCACCGTAGGCCTGAATGTGCTCCCGAATGTCCTTTCGTGGATCCGTGCATGACAGAGTTTCCAAACTGCGTAATATAAGAAAGGTTTCCACTATGCAAGAAAATAGATATATTTAACACGAAGCAGCTTCACAGAAATCTTCTTTCCAGTTTTTGTCTGAGGATATTTCCTTTTTCACCATAGCCCTCCCTATGCTCCTCAATGTCTCTTGGTAAGTCTTTCTCCCAAAGGGCATCCAGAATCCTCTAGGAGAAGAGAGGTATATTTCTGTGAGTGAAATTTACACGTCACAAAGCAGCCCTTCAGGAAGTTTCTCCCCAGTTTCTATCTGAAGACGTTTCCTTTCTCACCATAAGCCTCAACGTGCTCCTGAATATCCTTTCACAGACTAAACAAAAACAGTGCTATGATAATGCTCAATGAAAAGAGAAGCTTAACTGTGTGAGCAGAATTCACGTGACACAGAGCAGTTTCACAGAAAGCTTCCTTCTGGTTTCTCTGTGAGGTTATTTCTTTTTCAGAATATTCTAAAGAGCATTTCCAAATGTCCTCTCTCAGATTCCACAGTAACAGTGATTTCAAATTGCTCAATCCAAAGAATGATTTAACTCTATGAGATAAATACAAGCATTACAAAAGAGTCACGCAGAAAACTTCTCTCCAATTTTCGATGGAAGACATTTTCTTGCTTGACACAGGCCTCCGGTTGCCTCTTACTGTCCCTTCACAGAACCCTCAAAGGCCGACATTCAAATTGGGAAATGTAGAGTAACCTTTAACCCTGTGAAAAGAATGGACATGTCAGAGAGCAGTTTCTTCGAGTGCTTCTCTCTGTTTTTTATTGAACGCCATTTCACTTTTTGCCATAGCCTTCAATGTGGTCCGAATATCTTTCTTTTGGTTTTACAGGACCAGTGTTCAAACTGTGCCTTATAAGAAGAAAGTTATAACACCCTGAGTGGAATACACACAACACCAACCACTTTCTCAGAAAGCTTCTCTCCAGGTTTTATCTGACTATATTTCCCGTTTCACCATAGGCCCGAATGTGATCCCAAATATCGCTTCGCAGATCTATTCACGAGGGAGTTTCCAAGCTGCATAATGTAAAGAAAGCTTCATCTATGTGAGAGGAATAAACATAGCAAAAAGCAGATTCACAGAAAGTTTCTTTTCAGTTTTTATTTGAACATATGTCCTTTTTCAACATAGTCCTGAATATGCTCCCAAAGATCCATTCGCGGATCCGTCCATGACAGTATCCAGGCTGCATAATATATAAAAGCTTTATCTATGTGAGATGATTACACGTATCACAGAGTAATTTTCTAGAAAGCTTCTTTCCAGTTTTTGTCTCAGGCTATTTCAATTTTCACCATCGGCATTAACATGCTCCCGAATATTACTTGGTACCTGTTTTCCCAAAAGGATTTCCCTTACGCTATATGAGAAGAGATGTATAACACTGTGAGTGGAATGCATACGTCACAATGCAGTTCCAAGGAAAGCTTCTCTCCAGTTTTGGTCTGAACTTGTTTTCTATTTCACCGTAACCTCAAAGTGCTCCAGAGTATCGCATCACATGCTAAACATACACAGGGTTAGTAAACTGCTCAATGAAAAAAGAGGATTAACTGAGCGAGACTAATTAAGATGACACAGTGCAGTTTCACAGAAAGCTTCCTACTGGATTTTTCCTCAGGATATTTCTTTCTCCATACTCTAAGGATTGTTCCCAAATGTCCTTCCTCAGATGCCACAAAAACAGTTATTTCAAGCTTCTCAATCCAAAGAATGGTTTAACTCGATGAGATGAATACACACATCGCAAAGTAGTTGCTCGGATGTTTCTCTGCAGGTTTCATCAGAAGACGTTTCCTGGCTTACCAAAAGTTTCCGGGCGTCACCAAATATCCCTTCAGAGATTCTTCAAAGACAGAATTTCGAAACTAGGCAACATAGAGTAAGCATTAACTCTGTGAAGTGAATGCACATATTAGGGAACAGATTTTTGGAACGCTTCTTTCTCGATTTCATTTCAGTATATTTCATTATTTGCCAGAGTCTTCAATGCGTTGCGAAATATCTCCTTTTCGCTTTCACAGGAACAGTGTTCAAATGTTGCCTTGTGAGAAAAGAGGTATAACTCCCTGAGTGGAATGCATACGTCACAGAACAGTTTCTCAGAAATCTTCTATGAAGTTTTTAACTGAAGATATCTCCTCTCTCACCGTATGTCTGAATGTGCTCCCGAATCTCCCTTCGCGGATTTGTGCATGACAGATTTTCCAAACTGCGTAATATAAAATAAGTTTTAACTATGGGAGATGAATAAATACATCTGACACAAAGCAGTTTCACGAAAATCTGTTGGTAGCTTTTTCTCCAGAAGGGATACAGGAATCCTCTAGGAGAAGAAAGGCATATTTCTGTGAGTGGAATGCACACATCACAAAGCAGCTCCTCAGAAAGCTTCTCTCCAGTTTCTATCTGGAGACGTTTCCTTTCTCACCGTAAGACTCAAAGCGCTGCTGAATATCCCTTTACAGACTAAACAAAAAGAGTGTTATGCTACGGCTCAATGACAAGAGAAACTTAACTGTGTGAGCAGAAATCACGTGACACAGAGCAGTTTCACAGACAGCTTCCTTTTGGTTTCTCTCTGAGGTTATTTCTTTTTCAGGATATTCTCAAGAGCGTTTCCAAATGTCCTTTCTCAGATTCCACAGAAACACTGATTTCAAAGTGCTCGATTCAAAGAATGATTTAACTTTATGAGATGAATACAAACATCACAAAATAGTTGCGAAGAAAGCTTCTCTCCAATTTTCCATGGAAGAAATTTCCTTGACTCACACAGGCCTCCGGTTGCCATTATTATCTCTTCGCAGAAACCTCAAAGACCGACATTCAAACTCGGAAATGTAGATTAAGCTTTAACCCTGTGAATAGAATGGACATATCAAAGAGCATTTTTTTAGAGTGCTTCTTTCTGTTTTTTATTAGAGCGCATTTCACTTTTTGTCATAGTCTTCAATGTGCTCCAAACATCACTCTTCAGGTTTTACAGGAACAGTGTTCAAACTGTGCCTTATGCGAAGAAAATTATACGTCCCTGAGTGTAATGCACACAAAACTATGCAGTTTCTCTGAAAACTCCTCTCCATTTTTTCTCTGACTATATTTCCCATTTCACCATAGGGGCGAATGTGATCCCAAATATCCCTTCGCAGATCTATCCACGAGGGAGTTTCCAAGCTGCATAATGTAAAGAAAGCTTCATCTATGTGAGATGAATAAACATAGCAAAAAGCAGATTCACAGAAAGCTTCTTTCCAGTTTTTATCTAAAGATATTTCCTTTTTCACTGTAGTCCTGAATCTGCTCAAGAATGTCCCTTCTTGGATCCGTCCATAATAGTTTCCAAGCTGTGTAATGTAAACAAAGCTTTATCTATGTGTGGTGATTACAAATATCACAGAGAAGTTTCCTAGATATTTTCTTTCCAGATTTTCACTGAAGCTATTTCCCTTTTCACCATCAGCATCAACATGCTCCCAAATACCACTTGGTACCTGTTTCTCCAAAAGGGTTTCCTTGACACTGTATGAGAAGAGAGGTATAACAGTGTGAGTGGAATGCACACGTCACAAAGCAGTTCCTCAGAAAGATCCTCTCCAGCTTTGGTGTGAACATATTTCCATTTTAACCGTAAGCCTCAAAGTTCTCCCAAATATCCCATTCCATGCTAAACATACACAGGGTTAGAAAACTGCTCAATGAAAAGCGAGGCTTAACTGAGCGAGAGGAATTAATAGGACCCAGAGCAGTTTCACATAAAGCTTCCTTCTGGATTTTACCTGAGGATATTTCTTTCTCCATATTCTAAAGATTGTTCCTAAATGTCCTGCCTCAGATGCCACAAAAACAGTGATTTCAAGCTGCTCAATCCAAAGAATGATTTAACTCTATGAGATGAATACACACATCGCAAAGCAGTTGCTTTGTACAATTGTCTTCAGGTTTCATCAGAAAACGTTTCCTCGCTCACCACAAGCCTCTGGGACTCACTAAATATCCCTTCACAGATACTTCAAAGACAGAGTTTCGAAACTGGGCAACATAGAGTAAGCATTAACTCTGTGAAGTGAATGCACATATCAGACAGCAGATTCTGGGAACGCTTCTTCCTCGATTTTATTTCAGTATATTTCACTATTCACCATCATCCTCAATGCGCTCCAAAATATCACTTTTTTGGTTTCACAGAATAGTGTTCAAATGCTGCCTTGTGAGAAAAGCGGCATAACTCCCTGAGTGGAATGCATACATTACAGCCTGGTTTCTCAGAAAGCTACTATCCAGTTTTATCTGAAGCTATCTCCTGTTTCACCATAGGCCTGAATGTGCTCCCGAAAGTGCCTTCGTCGTCCGTGCAAGACGGAGTTTCCAAACTGCGTAATATAAGAAAAGTTTTCATTATGCGAGATGAATAAATATATCTAACACAAAGCAGTTTCACAGACATATTCTTTCCAATTTTGGTCGGAGGATATTTCCTTCTTCACCATAGCCCTCCCTATACTCCCGAATTTTTCTTTGTAGCTCTTTCTCCAAAAGGAATTCCGGAATAATCTAGGAGAAGAAAGGTATATTTCTGTGAGTGGAATGCACACACCACAAAGCAGCTCCTAAGGAAGCTTCTCTCCAGTTTCTATCTGAAGATCTTTCCTTTCTCACCATAAGCCTCAAAGCCCTACTTTATATCCCTTCGCAGACTGAACAATAACAGTGTTATGATACTGCTCAATGAAAAGAGAAGCTTAACTGTGTGAGCAGAATTCACATGACACAGAGCAGTTTCACAGAAAGCTTCCTTCTGATTTCTCTCTGAGGTTATTTCTTATTCAGGATATTCTAAAGAGCGTTTCCAAATGTCCTTTCTCAGATTCCACAGAAACAGTGATTTCAAACTGCTCAATCCAAAGAATGATTTAACTCTGTGAGATTAATACAAACATCACAAAAGAGTTGCACAGAAAGCTTCTCTCCAGTTTTCAATGGAAGACATTTCCTTCCTCAACACAGGCCTCCAGTTGCCACTTACTATACCTTCACAGAACCCTCAAAGAACGACTTTCAAACTGGGAAATGTAGAGTAAGCTTTAACCCTCTGAAAAGAATGGACATGTCAGAGAACAGTTTCTTCGAGTGCTTCTTTCTGTTTTTTATTGGACGACACTTCCCTTTTTGCCATAGACTTCAATGTGCTCCGAATATCACTATTTTTGTTTTACAGGAACACTGTTGAAACTGTGCCTTATGAGAAGAAAGTTGTGAGTTCCTGAGTGGAATGCACACGTCACCAAGCAGTTTCTCAGAAAGCTTCTCTCCGGTTTTTATCTGACTATATTTCCTCTTTCACCATAGGCCCGAATGTGATCCCTAATATCCCTTCGCGGATCCATCCACGAGTGAGTATCCAAGCTGCATAATGTAAAGAAAGCTTCATCTATGTGAGATGAATAAACATAGCAAAAAGCAGATTCACAGAAAGCTTCTTTCCAGTTTTTATCTGAAGATATTTCCTTTTTCACCGTAGTCCTGAATCTGCTCCCGAATATCCATTCTTGGATCCATCCATGATAGTTTCCAAGCAGCGCAATGTAAAGAAAGTTTTATCTATGTGAGGTGATTACACATATCACAGAGTAGTTTCCTAGAAAGCTTTTTTCCAGGTTTTGTCTGAGGCTATTTCCCTTTTCACCAACGGCATCAACATACTCCCGAATATCACTTGGTAATTGTTTCTCCAAAGGGTTTCCCTGATGCTGTATGAGACTAGCAGTATAACACTGTGAGTGGAATGCACAGGACACAAAGCAGTCCCTCGGAAAGCTTCTCTCCCATTTCGGTCTGAACATATTTCCTTTTTCACCGTTAGCCTCAAAGTGCTCCCGAATATCCCATCACACGCTAAACATACACAGGTTTAGAAAATTGCTGAATGAAAAGAGAGGCTTAACTGAGTGAGAGGAATTAATAGGACACAGAGCAATTTCACAGAACGCTTCCTTCTGGATTTTACCTGAGGATACTTCTTTCTCCGTATTCTAAGGATCCTTCCCAAATGTCCTTCCTCAAATTCCACAAAAGCAGTGATTTCAACGTGCTCAATCCAAAGAATGGTTTAACTGTATGAGATGAATACACACATTGCAAAGCAGTTGCTCAGAATTTTTCTCTGCAGGTTTCATTGGAAGACATTTCGTTGCTCACTACAAGCCTCTGGGCTTCACTAAGTATCCCTTCACAGATTCTTCAAAGACAGAGTTTCGAAACTGGGCAACATAAAGAAAGCATTAACTCTGTGAAGTGAATGCACATATCAGAGAGCAGATTCTTGGAATGCTTCTTCCCCAATTTTATTTCAGTATAATTCACTATTTTCCCTAGTCCTCAATGCGTTCCTCAATATCAATTTTTCGGTTTCACAGGAACAGTGTCAAACACTGCCTTGTGAGAAAAGACGTATAACTCCCTGAGTGGAATGCATATATCACAAAGTAGTTTCTCAGAAAAATTCTATCCAGTTTTTTGTGAAGATATCTCCGCTTTCACCATTGGCCTGAGAGTGCTCCCGAATGTCACTTCGTGCATCTGTGCACGACGGAGTTTCTAAACTGTGTAATATAAGTAAAGTTTTAACTATGCGAGATGAATAAATGTATCTAACACAAAGCAGTTTCACAGAAATTTCTTTCCAGTTTTTGTCTGAGGATATTTCCCTTTTCACCATAGCCATCTCTATATTTCTGAATGTCTCTTGGTAACTTTTTCTCCAAAAGGGATTCCGGAATCCTCTTTGAGAAGAAAGGTATATTTCTGTAAGTGGAATGCACATGTCACAAAGCAGCTCCTCAGAAAGCTTCCCTCCAGTTTCTATCTGAAGACGTTTCCTTTCTCACCATAAGCCTCAAAGCGCTCCAGAATAACCCTTCCCAGACTAAACAAAAACAATGTTCTGACAGTGCTCAATGAAAAGTGAAGCTTAATTGTGTGATCAGAATTCACGTGACACAGAGTAGTTTCACAGAAAGTTACCTTCTGTTTTCTCTCTGATGTTATTTGTTTTTCAGGATATTCTAAAGATCATTTCCAAAGGTCCTCTCTCAGATTCCACAGAAACAGTGATTTCAAACCGCTTAATCCAAAGAATGATTTAAGTCTATGAGATGAATACAAACATCACAAAAGAGTTGCGCGGAAAGCTTCTCTCCAATTTTTGATGGAAGACATTTCCTTGCTGATACAGGCCTCCAGTTGCCACTTACTATCCCTTCGCAGAACCCTTAAAGACCAACTTTCAAACTGGGAAATGTAGAGTAAGCTTTAAGCCTGTGAAAAGAATGGACATGTCAGAGACCAGTTTCTTTGAGTGCTTCTTCCTGTTCTTAATTGGACGACATTTCTCTTTTTGCCATAGTCTTCAATGTGCTCCAAATACCACAGTTTTTGTTTTACAGGAACAGTGTTTAAACTGTGCTTTATGAGAGGAAAGTTATAAGTCCCTGTGTGGAATGCATAAAACAACAAGCAGTTTCTCAGAAAGTTTCTCTCCACTTTTTATGTCACTACATTTTCCATTTCACCTTAGGCCCAAATGTCATCCCAAATAGCCCTTCGCAGATCCATCCACGAAAAAGATTCCAAGCTGCGTAATGTAAAGAAAGCTTTATTAATGTGAGATTATTACACATATCACAGAGTAGTTTCCTAGAAAGCTTCTTTTCAGTTTTTCTCTGATGCTATTTCACTTCTCACCATCGGCATCAACATCCTCCTGAATATCACCTGGTACCTGTTTCTTCAAAAGGGTTTCCCCAACGTTTTAAGAGAAGAGAGCTATAACACTGGGAGTGTAATGCACACGTCACATAGCAGTTCCTCGGAAAGGTTCTCTCCAGTTTCGGTCTGAACATATTTCCTTTTTCACCATTAGCCTCAAAGTGCTCCTAAATATTCCATCACTCGCTAAATATACACAGGGTTAGAAAACTGCTCAATGAAAGGAGAGGCTTAACTGAGTGAGAGTAATTAATATGACACAGAGCAGTTTCACAGAAAGCTTCCTTCTGGATTTGATCTGAGGATATTTCTTTCTCCATATTCTAAGGATCCTTCCAAAATGTCCTTCCTCAGATGCCACAAAAACAGTGATTTCAAGCTCCTCAATCCAAAGAAAGTTTTAGCTCTATGAGACGAATACACACATGCAAAGCAGTTGCTCAGAAAGTTTCTCTGCAGGTTTCATCAGAAGACGTTTCCTTGCTCACTACCAGCCTCTGGGCATCACTAAATATCGTTTCACAGATTCTTCAAAGACAGAGTTTTGAAACTGTGCAACATGGATTAAGCATTATCTCTGTGAAGTGAATGAACATATCAGGCAGCAGATTCTTGGAATGCTTCTTCCTCGATTTTATTTCAGTATATTTTACTATTCACCATAGTCCTTATTCGCTGCGAAGTATCACTTTCTCCATTTCACAGGAACAGTGTTCAAACACTGCATTGTGAGAAAAGAGGTATAACACCCTGAGTGGAATGCATACATAACAAAGTTGTTTTCCAGAAAGCTTCTATCCAGTGTTATCTAAAGATATCTCCTCTTTCACTGTAGGCCTGAATGTGCTCTCGAATGTCCCTTCATGGATCCCTGCATGTCGGAGTTTCCAAACTGCTTAATATAAGAAAAGTTTTAACTATGCGAGATGAATATATATATCTAATGCAAAGCAGTTTCACAGAAATTTTCTTTCCAGTTTTTGTCTGAGGATATTTCCTTTTTCACCATAGCCCTCCCTATACTCCTGAATGTCTCTTGGTAGCTTTTTCTACAAAAGAGATTCTGGAATCCTCTATGAGAAGAAATGTATATTTCTCTGAGTGGAATGCACATGTCATAAAGCAGCTCCTCAGAAAGCTTCTCTCCAGTTTCTATCTGAAGACGTTTCCTTTCTCACCATAAGCCTCAAAGTGCTCCTCAGTATCACTTCACAGAATAAACAAAAACAGCGTTATGATGCTGCTCAATGAAAAGAGAAGCTTAACTGTGTTAGCGGAATTCACGTGACACAGAGCAGGTTCACAGAAAGCTTCCTTCTGGTTTCTCTCTGAGGATGTTCCTTTTTCAGTATATTCTAAAGAGCGTCTCCAAATGTCCTTTATCAGATTCCACAGAAACAGTGATTTCAAACTGTTCAATCCAAAGAATGATTTAACTCTATGAGATGAATACACACATCACAAAAGAGTTGCGCAGAAATCTTCCCTCCAATTTTGATGGAAGACATTTCCTTGCTTGACACAGGCCTCCGGTTGCCACTTACTATCCCTTCAGAGAACCCTCAAAGATCGGCTTTCAAACTGGGGAATATAGAGTAGGCTTTAACCCTGTGAAAAAAATGGACATGTCAGAGAGCAGTTTCTTCGAGAACTTCTTTCTGTTTTCTATTGGAGGCCATTTCACTTTTTGCCATAGTCTTCAATGTGCTCCGAATATCACTCTTTTGGTTTTCAGGAACAGTGTTCAAACTGTGCCTTATGAGAAGAAAGTTAAACTCCCTGAGTGGAATGCACACTTCACCAGGTAGTATCTCAGAATGCTTTTGTCCAGTTTTTATCTGACAACATATCCTTTTTATCACTGGCCCGAATGTGATCCCAAATATCCCTTCATGGATCCATCCACAAGGGAGTTTCCAAGCTGTGTAACGTAAAGTAAGCCTCATCTATGTGAGATGAATAAACATTGCAAAAAGTAGATTCACAGAAAGCTTCCTTCCAGTTTTTATCTGAAGATATTTCCTTTTCACCATAGTCCTGACAGTGTTCCTGAAGGTCTGTTCATGGATCCGTCCATTACAGTTTCCAAGCTGCTTAATGTAAAGAAAGTTTTATATATGTGAGATGATTACACATAGCACATAGTAGTTTTCTGGCAAGGTTCTCTTCAGTTTTTCTCTGAGGCTATTTCCCTTTTCACCATCAGCATCAACATGCTCCTGAATATCTCTTGTTACCTGTTTCGCCAACAGGGTTTCCCGAAGCTGTGTGAGTAGAGAGGTATAACACTGCGAGTGGAATGCACACGTCACAAAGCAGTTCCTCGGAAATCTTCTCTCCTGTTTCGGTCTGAACATATTTCCTTTCTCACCGTAAGCGTCAAACTACTGCCGAATATCCCATCACATGTTAAACATACACAGGGTTAGAAAACTGCTCAATGAAAAGAGAGGCTCAGCTGAGCAAGACGAATTAAGACGACACAGAGCAGTTTAACAGAAAGTTTCCTTCTTGATTTTACCTGAGGATATTTCTTTCTCCATATTCTAAGGATCGTTCCCAAATGTCCTTCCTCAGATGCCACAAAAACAGTGATTTCAAGCTGCTCAATCCAAAGAATGGTTTAATTCTATGAGACAAATACACACATCACAAAGCAGTTACTCAGAAAGTTTCTCTGCAGGTTTCATCGGAAGATGTCTCCTTGCTCACCACAAGCCTCCAGGCGTCACTAAATATCCCTTCACAGATTTTTCAAAGACAGAGTTTCGAAACTGGGCAACATATAGTAAGCATTAACCCTGTGGTGTGAATGCACATATAAGAGAACAGATTCTTGGAATGCTTCCTCCTCGATTTTGTTTCAGTATATTTCTCTATTCATCATAGTTCTCAATGTGCTCCGAAATATCACTTTTTCGGTTTCACAGGAACAGTGTTCAAACACTGCCTTGTGAGAAAAGAGGTATAACTCCCAGAGTGGAATGCATACATAACAAATTAGTTTCTCAGAATACTTCTATCCAGTTTTTATCTGAAGATATTTCCTCTTTCAACGAATGCCTGAATGTGCTTCCGAAAGTCCCTTCGTGGATCCGTGCATGACAGAGTTTTCAAACTGCGTAATATAAGAAAAGTTTTAACTATGTTAGGTGAATAAATATATGTAATACAAAGCAGTTTATCAGAAATCTTCTTTCCATTTTTTGTCTGATGATATTTCCTTTTTCACCATAGCCCACCATATACTCCCAAATGTCTCTTGGTAGCTCTTTCTCCAAAAGGGATTCCAGAATCCTCTAGGAGAAGAAAGGTATATTTCTGCAAGTGGAATGCACATGTCACAAAGCAGCTCCTCAGAAAGCTTCTCTCCAGTTTCTATCTGAAGACGCTTCCTTTCTCACCGCAAATCTTAAAGCGCTCCTGAATATCCCTTCTCAGAATAAACAAAAACAATGTTATGATACTGCTCAATGAAAAGAGAAGCTTAACTGTGTGAGCGAAATTCACGTAACACAGAGCACTTTCACAGAAAGCTTCCTTCTGGTTTCTCTCAGAGGTTATATCTTTTCAGGATATTCTAAAGAGCATTTTCAGATATCCTTTCTCAGATTCCACAGAAACAGTGATTTCAAACTGCTCAATCCAAAGAATGATTTAAATCTGTGAAGTGAATTAAAACATCAGAAAATAGTTGCACAGAAAGATTCTCTCCAATTTTCGATGGAAGACATTTCCTGGCTCAACACAGGACTTCGGTTGCAACTTCGATCCCTTCGCAGAATCCTCAAAGACCGACTTTGAAACTGGGAAATGTAGAGTAATCTTTAACCCTATGAAAGAATGGACATGTCAGAGAGCAGTTTCTTCGAAAGCTTGTTTCTCTTTTTTATTGGACGCAATTTCACTTTTTGCCCTAGTCTTCAATGTGGTGCGAATATCACACTTTGGCTTTTACAGGAATAGTGTTCAAACTGTGCGTTATAAGATGAAATTACAACTCCCTGAGTGGAATGCACACATCACTAAGCATTCTCAGAAAGCTTCTCTCCAGCTTTTATCTGACTATATTTCCTATTTCACCATAGGCCCGAATGTGTTCCCAAATATCCCTTCGTGGATCCATCCACGAGGGAGTTTCCAAGCTGTGTAATGGAAAGAAAGCTTCATCTATGTGACATGAGTAAACATAGCAAAAAGCAGATTCACAGAAAGGTTCTTTCCCCTCTTTATCTGAAGATAGTTCCTTTTTCACCATAGTCCTGGGTGAGATTATGACACATATCACAGAGTAGTTTCCTATAATGCTTCTTTCCAGTTTTTGTCTCAGGCTATTTCACTTTTCACCATCGCCATCAACATGCTCCCGAATATCACTTGGTACCTGTTTCTCCAAAAGGGTTTCCCCGATGCCATATGAGAAGAGAGATATAACAGTGTGAGTGGAATGCACACGTCACAAAGCAGTTACTCGGAAAGCTTCTCTCCAGTTTCAGTCTAAACATACTTCCTTTTTCACCGTTAGCCTCAAAGTGCTCCTGAATATCCCATCACACGCTAAACATACACAGGGTTAGAAAACCGTTCAATGAAAAGAGAGGCTTAACTGAGCAAGAGGAATTAAGTTGACACAGAGCAGTTTCACGGAAAGCTTCCTTCTAGATTTTATCTGAGGATATTTCCTTCTCCATAATCTAAGGATCATTCCCAAATGTCCTTCCTCAGATTCCACAAAAACAGGGATTTCAAGTTGCTCAATCAAAAGAATGGTTTACCCCTATGAGAGGAATACACACATCGCGAAGCAGTTGCTCAGAAAGTTTCTCGGCAAGTTTCATCAGAAGACGTTTCCTTGCTCACCACAAGCCTCCGGGCGTCACTAAATATCCCTTCACAGATTCTTCAAAGACAGAGTTTCGACACTGGGCAACATAGAGTAAGCATTAACTCTTTGAATTGAATGCACATATGAGAGAGCAGATTCTTGGAACGCTTCTTTCTCGATTTTATTTCAGTATATTTCACTCTTTGCCACAGTCCTCAAGGCGATCTGAAATATCACTTTTTCGGTTTCACAGGAACAGTGTTCAAACGTTGCCTTGTGAGAAAAGAGGTATAACTCCCTGAGTGGAATGCATACATAACAAAGTAGTATCTCAGAAAGCTTCTATACAGTTTTTATCTGAAGATATCTCCTCTTTCACCATAGGACTGAATGTGGTCCTGAATGTCTTTTGCGGGTCCGTGCATGACGGAGATTCCAAACTATGTAATATAAGAAAAATTTTAACTATGCGAGATGAATCAATATATCTAACACAAGCAGTTTCTTTCTTTCCAGAAATATTCTTTCCAGTTTTTGTCTGAGGATATTTCCTTTTTCACCATAGCCATCCCTATACTCTTGATTGTCTCTTGGTAGCTTTTTCTCCAAAAGGGATTCCAGAATCCTTTATGTGAAGAAACGTACATTTCTGTGAGTGAAATGCACACGTCACAAAGCAGCTCCTCAGAAAGACTCTCTCCAGCTTCTATCTGAACACGTTTCCTTTCTCACCGTAATCCTCAAAGCGCTGCTGTATATCCCATTGCAGATTACACAAAAACAGTGTTATGATACTGCTCAATGAAAAGAGAAACTTAACTGTGTGAGCGGAATTCACGTGACACAGAGCAGTTTTACAGAAAGCTTCCTTCTGCTTTCTATCTGAGGTTATTTTTTTTTCAGGATATTCTAAAGATCGTTTCCAAATGTCGTTTCTCAGATTCCCCAGAAACAGTGATTTCAAACTGCTCAATCCAAAAAATGATTTAACTCTACGAGATGAATGCAAACATCACAAAAGTGTTTTGCAGAAAGCTTCTCTCACATTTTCAATTGAAGACATTTCCTTGCTCACACAGGCATCTGGATGCCACTTACTATCCCTTTACAAAACCCTCAAACACCGACTTTCAAAGTGGGAAACGCAGAGTAAGCTTTAACGTTGTGAAAAGAATGGATATGTCAGAGAGCAGTTTCTTTGAGTGCTTCTTTCTGTTATTTATCGGACGACATTTCACTTTTTGCCATAGTCTTCCATGTGCTCCGAATATCACTCTTATGGTTTTACAGGAACAGTGTTCAAACTGTGCTTTATGAGAAGAAAGTTATAAGTCCCTGAGTGGAATGCACACATCACCAAGCAGTTTCACAGAAAGCTTCTCTCAAGTTTTTATCTGACTATATTTCCGATTTCACCATAGGCCTGAATGTGATCCCAAATATCCCTACGTGGACCCATCAACGAAGGAGTTTCCAAGCTGCATAATGTAAAGAAAGCTTTATCTATGTGAGATTATTACACATTTTCCAGAGTAGTTTCCTAGAAAGCTTCCTTCCAGTTTTTGTCTGAGACTATTTCACTTTGCACGACCAGCATCATCATGCTCCCGAATATCACTTGGTACATGTTTCTCCAAAGGGTTTCCCCGATACTGCCTGAGAATAGAGGTATAATACTGTGAGTGGAATGCACAGGTCACAAAGCAGTTACTCGGAAAGCTTCTCTCCAGTTTTGGTCTGATCTTATATCCATTTTCACTGTAAGCTGCAAAGCGTTCCCGAATATCCCATTACATGGTAAACATACACAGGGTTGGAAAACTGCTCAATGAAAAGAGAGGCTTAACTCAGTCAGTTGAATTAAGATGACACAGAGCAGTTTCACAGAAAGCTTCCTTTTGGATTTTACCTGAGGATATTTCTTTCTCCATATTCTGAGTATCGTTCCCAAATGTCCTTCCTCAGATGCCACAAAAACAGTGTTTTCAAGCTGCTCAATCCAAAGAATGGTTTAACTGTATGAGACGAATACACACATCACAAAGCAGTTGCTCAGGACGTTTCTCTGTAGGTTTCATCGGAAGATGTTTCCCCGCTCACCACAAGCCTCCGGGAGTCACTAAATATCTCTTCATATACTCTTCAAAGACTGAGTTTCGAAACTGAGCAACATAGAGTAAGCATTAACTCTGTTGGGTGAATGCACATATAAGAGAGCAGATTCTTGGAATGCTTCTCCTTCGATTTTACTTCAGTATATTTCACTATTTGCCATAGTCCTCAATGCGCTCCGAAATATCACTTTTTTGGTTTTACAGGAACAGTGTTCAAACCCTGCCTTGTGAGAAAAGTGGTATAACACCCTGAGTGAAATGCATACATCACAAAGTAGTTTCTCAGAAAACTTCTATCCCTTTTTTATCTGAAGATATCTCCTTTTTCACCATAGTCCTGAATGTGCTTCAAATGTCCCTTCACAGATCCGTGCATGACGGAGTTTCCCAACTGCGTAATATAAGAAAAGTTTTAACTATGCTAGATGAATAAATATATCTAACCCAAAGCAGTTTCACAGAAATCTTCTTTCCAGTTTTTGACTGAGGATATTTCCTTTTTCACCATAGCCCTCCCTATACTACCAAATGTCTCTTGGTAACTCTTTCTCCAAAAGGGATTCTGCAATCCTCTTTGAGATGAATGGTATATTTCTGTGACTGGAATGCACACGTTCCAAAGCAGCTCCTCAGAAAGCTTCTCTCCAGTTTCTATCTGAAGATGTTTCCTTTCTCACTGTAAGCCTCAAAGCTCTCCTGAATATCCCTTCGCAGAATAAATGAAAACAGTGTTATGATACTACTGAATGAAAAGGGAAGCTTAACATTGTGAGCGGAATTCTCGTGACACAGAGCAGTTTCACAGTAAGCTTCCTTTTGGATTTTACCCGAGGATATTTCTTTCTCCGTATTGTAAGAATTGTTCCCAAATGTCCTTCCTCAGATGCCACAAAAACAGTGATATCAAGTTGCTGAATCCAAAGAATGGGTTAACTCTATGAGACGAATACATACATCACAAAGCAGTTCCTCAGAAAGTTTCTCTGCAGGTTTCATCGGAAGACATTTCCTTGCTCACCACAAGCCTCCGGGCGTCACTACATATCGCTTCACAGATTCTTCAAAGACAGAGTTTCGAAACTAGGCAACATAGACTAAGCACTAAATCTGTGAAGTGAATGCACATATCAGAGAGCAGATTCTTGGAACGTTTCTTGCTCGATTTTATTTCAGTTTATTCACTATTCGCCATAGTCCTCAATGCACTCTGAAATATCACTTTTTCTGTTTCAGAGAAACAGTGTTGAAACACTGCCTTGTGATTAAAGAGGTATAAATCCCTGAGTGGAATGCATACATCACAAACTAGTTTCTTAGAAAGCTTCTATGCATCTTTTATCTGAAGATATCTCCTCTGTCACTGTAGGCCTGAATGTGCTCCTGAATATCCCTTCGCGGATCCGTGGATGACGGAGTTTGCAAACTCCATAATATGAGAAACGTTTCACTATGTGAGATGAATCAATATATCTAACACAAAGAAGTTTCACAGAAATCTACTTTCCAGTTTTTGTCTGAGGATATTTCTTTTTTCACCGTAGCCGTCCCTATACTCCCGAATGTCTCTTGGTACCTTTTCCTTCAAAAGGGAGTCCAGAATCCTCTATGAGAAGAAAGGTATATTTCTGTGAGTGGAATGCACACGTCACAAAGCAGCTCCGCAGAAAGCTTCTCTCCAGTTTCTATCTGAAGCCATTTCCTTTCCCACCATAAGCCTCCAAGCACTCCTGAATATCCCTTCACAGACTAAACAAAAACAGTGTTATGATACTGCTCAATGGAACGAGAAGTATAGCTGTGTGAGCGGAAGTCACGTGACACAGAGCAGTTTCACAGAAAGCTTCCTTCTGGTTTCTCTCTGAGGTTATTTCTTTTCAGGATATTCTAAGGACCGTTTCCAAATGTCCCTTCTCAGATTCCACAGAAACAGTGATTTGAAACTGTTCAATCCAAAGAATGATTTAACTCCATGAAATGACTACAAACATCAGAAAAGTGTTGCACAGAAAGCTTCTCTCCAATTTTCAATGGAAGACATTTCCTTGCCAGACACAGGCCTCCGTTTGCCACTCACAATCCCTTCACAGGACCTTCAATGACCGACTTTCAAACTGCAAAATCTACAGTAAGCTATAACCCTGTGAAAAGAATGGACATGTCAGACAGCAGTTTCTTGGGGTGCTTCTTTCTTTTTTTCATTGGACGTCATTTCACTTTTTGCCATAGTCTTCAATGTGCTCTGAATATCACTCTTGATTTTACAGAAACAGTGTTCAAAATGGGCCTTATCTGAAGAAAGTTATAACTCCCTGAGAGGAATGCCCACATCACTAAGCAGTTTCTCAGTAACTTCTCTCAAGTTTTTATCTGACTATATTTCCTATTCCATCATAGGCCCGAATGTGATACCAAATATCCCTTCACGGATCCATCCACGAAGGAGGTTCCAAGCAGCATAATATAAAGAAAGCTTTATCTATGTGAGATGAATAAACATAGCAAAAAGCAGATTCACAAAAAGCTTCTTTTCAGTTTTTATGAAGACATTTCTTTTTTCACAATCATCCTGAATGTGCTCCCGAATGTCCCTTCATGGAATCGTCCATTATAGGTTCTAAGCTGCATAATGTAAAGTAAGCTTAATCTGTGTAAGATGATTACACATATCACAGAGTAGTTTCCATGAAAGCTTCTTTCCAGTTTTTGTCTCAGGCTATTTCCCTTTTCACCATCAGCATCAACATGCTCCCGAATATCACTTGGTACTGTTTCTCCAAAAGGGTTTTCCCGATGCTGTATGAGAAGAGAGGTATAACACTGTTAGTGGAATACACACGTCACAAACAGTTCTTTGGAAACCTTCTCTCCAGTTTCGGTCTGAACATATTTCCTTTTTCACTGTAAGCCTCAAAGTGCTCCTGAATATCCCATCACACACTAAACATACACAGGGTTAGAAAATTACTCAATGAAAAGAGAGGCTTAACTGAGCGAGAGGAATTAAGACGACACAGAGCAGTATCACAGAAAGCCCTCTTCTTGATTTTACCTGAGGATATTTCTTTCTACATATTCTAAGGATCGTTTCCAAATGTCCTTTCTCAGATTCCTCAAAAACAGTGATTTCAAGCTGCTCAATCCATAGAACGGTTTAAATCTATGAGACGAAAACACATATCGCAAAGCAGTTGCTCAGAAAGTTTCCCTGCAGGTTTCATCAGAAGACGTTTCCTTGTTCACCACAAGCATCCGGGCGTCACTAAATATCAGTTCACAGATTTTTAAAGACAGAGTTTTGAAACTGGGCAACATAGAGTAAACATTTATTCTGTGAAGTGAATACACATATCAGAGAGTAGATTCTTGGAACACTTCTTCCTTGATTTTATTGCAGTATATTTCACTATTCGCCATAGTCCTCAATGTGCTCTGAAATATCACTTTATCCATTGCACAGCAACAGTGTTCAAAACTGCATTGTGAGAAAAAAGGTATAACTCCTTGAGTAGAATGCATACATCATAAAGTAGTTTTTCAGAAATCTTCTATCCAGTTTTTATCTGAAGATATCTCCTCTTTCTCCGTTGGTCTGAATGTGCTCCAAATGTCCCTTCACAGATCCGTGCATGACGGAGTTTCTGAACAGCATAATACTAGAAACGTTTTAACTATGCAAGATGAATAAATATATCTAACACAAAGCAGTTTCACCAAAAGCTTCCTTCTGGATTTTACCTGAGGATATTTCTGTGTCCATATTCTAAGGATCATTCCCAAATGTCCTTCCTCAGAAGCCACAAAAACAGTGATTTCAAGCTGCTCAATACAAATAATGGTATAACACTATGAGTTGAATACACACAATGCAAAGCAGTTCCTTAGGAAGTTTCTCTGCAGGTTTCATTGGAAGACGTTCCCTTGCTCACCACAAGCCTCTGGACGTCACTAAATATCCCCTCACAGATTCTTCAAAGACAGAGTTTTGAACCTGGGCAACATAGAGTAAGCATTACCTCTGTGAAGTGAATGCACATATCAGAGAGCAGATTCTTGGAACCCTTCTTCCTCGATTTCATTTCAGTATATTTCACTATTCGCCATAGTCCTCAATGCACTCCAAAATATCACTCTTTCGGTTTCACAGGAACAGTGTTCTAATGCTGCCTTGTGAGAAAAGACATATGACTTCCTGAGTGGAATGCATGCATCACAAAGTAGTTTCCCCTAAGACTTCTATCCAGTTTTATGTAAAGAAATCTCCTCTTTCATCGTAGGCCTGAATGTGCTCCCGAATGTGCCTTTGCAGATCTGTGCATGACGGAGTTTCCAAACTGCGTAATATAAGAAGAGTTTTAACTATATGAGATTAAAAAATATATGTAACACTAAGCAGTTTCTCAGAAATCTTCTTTCCAGTTTTTGTCTGAGTATATTTGCTTTTTCACCATAGCCCTCAATGAGCTCCCTTATCACTTGGCAGATTCCACAACAACAGTGTTAGGAAACTGCTTCATGAAGACAAAGTTGTAACTCAGTGAGATAAATTCACTTGTCACAAAGAAGTTTCTCAGAAAGCTACTTTCTAGTTTTTATTTGAGGATATTTCCTTTGTCACCGTCAGCTTCATTGTGCTAAGAAATATCCCAATGTAGATTTCAAGAAAAGAGTCTTAGCAATGGATCAACGAAAAGGACAGTGTAACTCTGTAAGTTGCATCCGCATGTCACAGTGCAGTTTCTCAGAACGCTTCTTTCCAGTTTTTATCTGAGGTTGTTTCCTTTTTCACCATAGCCCTTAATGAGCTCCCAAATATCACTTGTCAGAATCCACGACAGCAGTGTTAGCAAACTGCTGCAAGAAGGGAAAAGTGATTCTCTGTGTTATGAATTCACACATCAGAAAGCAACTTCTGAGAAAGCTTCTTTCTAGTTATTATCTGAGGATATTTCCGGTTTCACCATAGGCCTCAATGCACTCCCAAATATCACGTTACAGATTCCATGAAAACACTGTTAGCAAACTGCTTCATGAGGACTAAGTTGTTACTCTGTGAGATGAATTCACATATCACAAAGATGTTTGCCACAAAGCTTCTTTCACGTTTTGAATTGAGGATATTCCCTGTAACAGCCTAGGCCTCAATGTGATCCAAGGTGGCCCTTCTCAGGTTCCTCAAAGAAACTGTTAATCAACTGCTCCTTGAAAAGTAAGTGTAACTCTGTGAGATGAATTCACACATCACAAAGAACTTTCTAAGAAAGCTTCTTTCTAGTTTTTGTCTGAGGATATTTCCTTTGTCACTGTCAGCCTCATTGCGCTCAGTACTATCAAATTGCAGATTTCAAGAAAACTGTGTTAGCAAACTGATCTCTGAAGAGGAAAGTGTAACCCTGTGAGTTGCATTCACACATCATAATGCAGTTTCTGAGAATCCATCTTTCCAGTTTTTATCTGAGGATATTTCCCTTTTCAGCATAGCCCTTTATGAGCTCTCAAATATCACTTGGCAGATTCCACGACGACAGTGTTAACAAACTGCTTCGTCAAGACAAAGATGTAACTCGGTGAGAAGAATTCGCATATCATAAAGCAGTTTCTCAGAAAGCTTCTTTCTTGTTTGAGCTGAGGTTACTGGTGGCCTCGGAGCACCACTGGAGTCTTATTGCAGTTTCTGCGAAAACACTGTTAGCAAGCTTCTAAATGAAAACAATCATCTACCACTGTGAGCTGAATTCACCCACAACAAAGAAGATTCTGAGAAGGCTTCTCTGCAGATTTCTCTGAAGATATTTCATTACTCACTATGGGATTCAATGATATCCAAGACATCACTTCTGAGCTTCCACAAAGTCAGTGCTAGCAGACTCCTCCATGAAAGGCTGGTGTAACACTTTGAAATGAATCCACACATCACAAAGCAGTTTCTGAGAAAGCTTCATTCAGTTTTTCTCGGAGGATATTTCCTTTTTCACCATAGCCTTCAAAGAACTCCCAAATATCTCTTGGCAGAATCCACGACAACAGTGTTAGCAAACTGCTGCAAGAAGGGAAAAGTGAATCTCTGTGTTATGAAATCATACATCAGAAAGCAACTTCTGAGAAAGCTTCTTTCTACTTATTACCTGAGTATATTTCCATTTTCACCATAGGCCTCAATGCGCTCCCAAATATCACTTTGCAGACTCCACGAAAACACTGTTAGCAAACTGCTTCATGAAGACTAAGTTGTTACTCTGTGAGATGAATTCACATATCACAAAGATGTTTGCCACAAAGCTTCTTTCACTTTTTTATTGAGGATATTTCCTATAACAGCCTAGGCCTCAATGCGATCGAAGGTAGCCCTTCTCAGCTTCCTCAAAGACAGTGTTAATCGACTGCTCCATCAAAAGTAAGAGTAACTCTGTGAGATGAATTCACACATCACAAAGAAGTTTCTAAGAAAGCTTCTTTCTATTTTTTTCTGAGGATATTTCCTTTGTCTCTGTAAGCCTCATTGCACTCAGAAGTATCCAACTGCAGATTCCAAGAAAACTGAGTTAGCAAACTGATCTCTGAAGAGGAAAGTGTAACCCTGTGAGTTGCATTCACACATCATAATGCAGTTTCTGAGAATGCTTCTTTCCAGTTTTTATCTGAGGATATTTCCCTTTTCAGCATAGCCCTTTATGAGCTCTCAAATATCACTTGGCAGATTCCACGATGACAGTGTTAACAAACTGCTTCATCAAGACAAAGATGTAAATCGGTGAGATGAATTCACATGTCACAAAGAAATTTCTCAGAAAGCTACTTTCTAGTTTTTATTTGAGGATATTTCCTTTGTCTCCTTCAGCTTCCTTATGCTAAGAAATACCCCAATGCAGGTTGCAAGAAAAGAGTGTTAGCAAACGGATCAATGAAAAAGAAAGTGTAACTCTGTGAGTTGTATTGACAGGTAACAATGCAGTTTCTCAGAACGCTTCCTTCCAGTTTTTATCTGAGGATTTTTTTTTTCACCATAACGGTCACTAGGCTCCCAAATATCACTTTGCAAATTCCACGAGAACAGTCTTAGCGAACGACTTCGTGAGGAGAAAGGTGTAACTCTGTGAGATGAATTCACAATCACATTGAAGTTTCTCAGAAAGCTTCTTTATCATTTTTAACGGAGGATATTTCCTTTGGCCCTATAGTCTTCAAAGGGATCCGAAATATCAGTTCTCAGATTCCACAAAAACAGGGTTAGCCAACGACTCCATGAAATACAGGAGTAAATCGGTGAGTTGAATTCACACATCACAGAGCAGTTTCTCAGAAAGCTTCTTTCTTGTTTGAGCTGAGGTTACTGGTGGTCTCGGAGCGCCACCGTGTTTCTTATTGCAGTTTCTGTGAAAGCACTGTTAGCAATCTTCTCAATGAAAACAATCAGCTAACACTGTGAGCTGAATTCAAACACAACAAAGAAGTTTCTGAGAAGGCTTTTCTGCATATTTCTCTGAAGATATTTCATTGTTCACTATGGGATTCAATGATATCCAATATATCACTTCTTCTGAGCTTCCATAAAGTCAGTGCTAGCAGACTCCTCCATGAAAGAGTGGTGTAACACTTTGAAATGAATCAACACATCACAATGCAGTTTCTCAGAAAGCTTCCTTCCGGTTTTTCTCAGAGGATATTTCCTTTTTCACCATAGCCCTCAATGAGCTCCCAAATATCACTTGACAGAATCCAAGACAACAGTGTCAGCAAACTGCTTCAAAAAGGGAAAAGTGAATTTCAGTGTTATGAATTCACACATCAGAAAGCAACTTCTGAGAAAGCTTCTTTCTAGTTATTATCTGAGGATATTTCCGGTTTCACTATAGGCCTCAATGCACTCCGAAATACCACGTTGCAGATTCCACGAAAACACTGTTAGCAAACTGCTTCATGAACACTAAGTTGTTACTCTGTGACATGAATTCACATATCACAAAGAAGTTTGCCACAAAACTTCTTTCACGTTTTGAATTGAGGCTATTTACTGTAACAGCCTAGGCCTCAATGTGATCCAAGGTAGCCTTTCTCAGGTTCCTCAAAGACAGTGTTAATCAACTGCTCCATGAAACGTAAGTGTAACTCTGTGAGATGAATTCACAGATCACAAAGAAGTTTCTAAGAAAGCTTCTTTCTAGTTTTCATATGAGGATATTTCCTTTGTCACCGTAAGCCTCATTGCGCTAAGAAATATCCGAATGCAGATTGCAAGAAAAGAGTCTTAGCAACGGATCAATGAAAAGGAAAGTGTAACTCTGTGAGTTGCATCCACATGTCACAATGCAGTTTCTCAGAACGCTTCTTTCCACTTTTTATCTGAAGATATTTTCTTTTTCACTATATCCCTAAATGAGCTCCGAAATGTCACTTGGCAGAATCCACAACAACAGTGTTAGGAAACTGCTGCAAGAAGGGAAAAATGAATCTCTGTGTTACGAGTTCACAAATCAGAAAGCAATTTCTGAGAAAGTGACTTTCTAGTTATTATCTGAGGATATTTCCGTTTTCACCATAGCCTCAAGGCGCTCCCAAATATCACTTTCCAGATTCCACGAAAACAGTGTTAGCAAACTGCTTCGTGAACACAAAGTTGTAACTCGGTGAGATGAATTCACATGTAACAAAGAAGTTTCTCAAAAAGCTACTTTCTAGTTCTTTTTGAGGATATCTCCTTTCTCACCGTCAGCTTCATTTGCGCTAAGAAATATCCCAATGCAGATTTCAAGACAAGAGTGTTAACAAACGGATCAAAGAAAAGGAAAGTGTAACTCTGTGAGTTGCATCTACGTGTCACAATGCAGTTTCTCAGAACGCTTCTTTCCAGTTTTTCTGTGAGAATGTTTCACTTTTCACTGTGGCCCTGAATGAGCTCCCAAATATCACTTGGCAAAACCACGACAACAGTGTTAGCAAACTGTTGCAAGAAGGGAAAAGTGAATCTCTGTGTTATGAATTCACACTTCAGAAAGCAACTTCTGGGAAAGCTTCTTTCTAGTTATTATCTGAGGATATTTCCGTTTTCACCATAGTCCTCAATGCGCTCCCAAATATCACTTTGCGGAATCCACGAAAACACTGTTAGCAAACTGCTTCATGAAGAGTAAGTTGTTACTCTGTGAGATGAATTCACATATCACAGAGAAGTTTGTCACAAAGATTCTTTCACGTTTTTAATTGAGGATATTACCTGTAACAGCCTAGGCCTCAATGCGATCCAAGATAGCCCTTCTCAGGTTCCTCAAAGACAGTGTTTATCGACTGCTCCATGAAACGTAAGTGTAACTCTGTGAGATGAATTCACACATCACAAAGAAGTTTTTAAGAAAGTTTCTTTCTAGTTTTTATCTGAGGATATTTCCTTTGTCGCCGTAAGCCTCATTGCGCTCAGAAGTATCCAACTGCAGATTTCAAGAAAACTGTGTTAGCCAAGTGATCTCTGAAGAGAGAAGTGTAAATCTGTGAGTTGCATTCACACATCATAATGCAGTTTCTCAGAATGCTTCTTTCCAGTTTTTATCTGAGGGTATTTCCCTTTTTGGCATAGCCCTCTATGAGCTCTCAATTATCACTTGGCAGATTCCACAACAACAGTGCTAGCAAACTGCTTCATGAAGACAAAGTTGTAACTCAGTTAGATGAATTCACATGTCAAAAAGAAGTTTCTCAGAAAGTTACTTTCTAGTTTATATTTGAGGATATTTCATTTTTCTCTGTCAGCTTCACTACCCTAAAGAAAATCCCAATGCAGATTGCAAGAAAAGAGTGTTAGCACACAGATCAATGAAAAGAAAAGTGCAACTCTGTGAGTTGTATTCACAGGTCACTATGCAGTTTCGCAGAATGCTTCCTTCCAGTTTTTATATGAAGATATTTCCTTTTTCACCATAACCCTCACTGGCTTCCAAATATCACTTTGCAAATTCCAGGAGAACAGTCTTAGCGAAAGGCTTCATGAGGAGAAAGGTGTAACTCTGTGAGATGAATTCACAGATCACATTGAAGTTTCTCAGAAAGCTTCTTTCTCATTTTTAACAGAGGACATTTCCTTTGGCCCTATAGTCTTCAAAGAGATCTGAAATATGAGTTCTCAGATTCCATAAAAACAGGGCTAGCCAACGGCTCCACGAAATACAGGAGTAACTCAGTGAGTTGAATTCACACATCACAGAGCAGTTTCTCAGAAAGCTTCTTTCTTGTTTGAGCTGAGGTTATCTGTGGTCTCGGAACGCCACCGTGTGTCTTATTGCAATTTCTTCAAAAATACTGTTAGCAAGATTCTGAATGAAAATAATCATCTACCACTGTGAGCTGAATTCACCCACAACAAAGAAGTTTCTGAGAAGGCTTCTCTGCGGATTTCTCTGAAGATATTTCATTATTCACCATGGGATTCAACTATATCCAAGACATCACTTCTGAGCTTCCACAAAGTCAGTGCTAGCAGACTACTCCATGAAAGAGTGGTGTAACACTTTGAAATGAATTCACACATCACAAAACAGTTTCTCAGAAAGCTTCATTCCGGTTTTATTCGGAGGATATTTCCTTTTTCACCATACCCCTCAATGAGCTCCCAAATATCACTTGGAAGAATCCATGAAAACAGTTTTATCACACTGCTACAAGAAGGGAAAGGTGAATCTCTGTGTGATGAATTCACATATCAGAAGGCAATTTCTCAATAAGCTTGTTTCTAGTTTTTACGTGGGGATATTTCCATTTTCACCATGGGCCTCAGTGCGCTCCCAAATATCACTTGGCAGATTCCACGACAACAGTGTTCGCAAACTCCTTCATGAAGACAAAGTTGTAACTCGGTGACATGAATTCACAGGTCACAAAGAAGTCTCTCAGAAAGCTACTTTCTAGCTCTTATTTGAGGATATCTCCTTTCTCACCATCAGCTTCATTGTGCAAAGAAATATCCCAATGTAGATTTCAAGACAAGAGTGTTAGCAATCAGATCAATGAAAAGGAATGGTAACTCTGTGAGTTGCATCCACATGTCACATTGCAGTTTCTCAGAACGCTTCTTTCCAGTTTTTATCTGAGGATATTTCCCTTTTCACCATAGCCGTCAATTAGCTCCCAAAAATCACTTGCCAGAATCCACGACAACAGTGTTAGTAAACTGTTGCAAGACAGGAAAAGTGAATCTCTGTGTTATGAATTCACACATCAGAAAGCAACTTCTGAGAAAGCTTCTTTCTAGTTATTATCTGAGGATATTTCCGTTTCCTCCATAGGCCTCAATGCGCTCCCAAATATCACTTTGCAGATTCCACGAAAACACTGTTAGCAAACTGCTTCATGAAGTCTAAGTTGTTACTCTGTGAGATGAATTCACGTATCACAAAGAAGTTTGCCACAAAGCTTCTTTCACGTTTTTAATTGAGGATATTTCCTATAACAGCCTAGGCCTCAATGCGATCCAAGGTAGCCCTTCTCAGGTTCCTCAAAGACAGTGTTAATCGACTACTCCATGAAACGTAAATGTAACTCTGTGAAATGAATTCACACATCACAAGTTTCTAAGAAAGCTTCTTTCTAGTTTTTGTCTGAGGATATTTCCTTTGTCACCGTAAGCCTCATTGAGTGAAATGCACACATCACCACAGTTTCTCAGAAAGCTTCTCTCCAGTGTTTACCTGACTCTATTTCCTATTTCACCAAAGGCCCGAATGTGATCCTAAATCACCCTTCGCGGATCCATCCACGAGGGAGTTTCTAAGCTGCGTAATGTAAAGAAAGCTTCGTCTATGTGAGATGAATAAACATAGCAAAAAGCAGATTCACAGAAAGCTTCTTTCCAGCTTTTATCAGTAGAAATTTCCTTTTCCACCAAAGTCCTGTATGTGCTCCCAAGGTCCGTTCGTGGATCCCTCCATGACAGTTTCCAAGCTGTGTAATATAAAAAGCTTTATCTATGTGAGATGATTACACATATCACAGAGTAGTTTCCTAGAAAGCTTCTTTCCAGTTTTTCTCTGAGGCTATTTTCCTTTCCTCAATCGGCATCACATGCTCCCGAATATCACTCGGTACATGTTTCACCAAAAGATTTTCCCCGACGCTGTATGAGAAGAGCGGTATAACACTGTGAGTGGAATGCACACGACACAAAGAAGTTCCTCGGAAAGTTTCTCCTCTGTTTTGGTCTGAAGATATTTCCTTTTTCACCATAAGCCTCAAAGTGCTCCTGAATATCCCAACACACGCTAAACATACACAGGGTTAGATAATTGCTCAATGAAAAGAGAGGCTTAACTAATGAGAGGAATTATGATGACATAGAGCAGTTTCACAGAAAGCTTCCTTCTGAATTTTTCCTGAGGATATTTCTTTCTCCATATTCTAAGGATCATTCCCAAATGTCCTTCCTCAGATGCCACAAAATCAGTGATTTCAAGCTGCTCAATCAAAAGCATGGTTTAGCTCTATGAGACGAATACACACGTTGCAAAACTGTTGCTCAGAAAGTTTCTCTGCAGGTTTCATCGGAAGACGTTTCCTTACTAACTACAAGCCTCCAGGTTTCACTAAATATCCCTTCACAGATTCTTCAAAGACAGAGTTTCGAAACTGGGCAACATAGAGTAAGCATTAACTCTGTGAAGTGAATGCACATATCAGTTAGCAGATTCTTGGAACGCTTCTTCCTCGATTTTATTTCAGTATATTTAACTATTCGCCATAGTCCTCAATGTGCTCTGAAATATCACTTTTTCGGTATCACAGGAACAGTGTTCAAAAGCTACCTGTGAGAAAAGAGGTAAAACTCCCTGAGTGGAATACACACATCACAATGGAGTTTCTCAGAAAGCTTCTATCCAGTTTTATCTGAAGATATCTCTTCTTTTACCGTAGGCCTGAATGTGCTCCCGAATGTTCCTTCACAGATCCATGCATGATGGGTTTCCAAACTGCGTAATAGAAGAAAAGTTTTAACTGTGCAAGATGAATAAATGTAACACAAAGCAGTTTCACAGAAATCTTCCTTCCAGGTTTTGTCTGAGGATATTTCCTTTTTCACCATAGCCCACCCTATACTCCCGAATGTCTCTTGGTAGCTCTTTCTCCAAATGAGATTCTGGAATCCTCTAGGAGAAGAAATGCATATTTCTGTGAGTGAAATGCACACGTCACAAAGCAGCTCCTCAGAAAGCTTCTCTCCAGTTTGTATCTGAAGACCTTTTGTTTCTCACCATAAGCCTCAAAGTGCTCCTGAATATCCCTTCGGAGACTAAACAAAAACAGTGTTATGATACTGCTCAATGAAAAGTGAAGCTTAACTGTGTGTGCGGAATTCAAGTGACACAAAGCAGTTTCACAGAAAGTTTCCCTCTACGATCTCTCAAAGATAATTTCTTTTTCAGGATATTCTAAAGAGCGTTTCCAAATGTCCTTTCTCAGATTCCACAGAAACAGTGATTTCAAACTGCTCAATCCAAAGAATGATTTAACTCTATGAGATGAATACAAACATCACAAAGGATGTGCACAGAAAGCTTCTCTACAATTTTCGATGGAAGATATTTCCTTGCTAGACACAGGCCTCCGGTTGCCACTTACTGACCCTTCGCAGAACCCTCAAAGACAGACTTTCAAACTGGGACATGTAGAGTATGCTTTAACCCTGTGAAAAGAATGGACATGTCAAAGAGCAGTTTCTTCGAGTGCTTCTTTCTGTTTTTTATTGGACGACATTTCACTTTTTGCCGTAGTCTTCAATGTGCTCCGAATATCACTCTTTTGGTTTTACAGAAACAGTTCTCAAACTGTGCCTTATGAGAAGAAAGTTATAACTCCCTGAGGGGAATGCCCATATCACCAAGCAGTTTCTCAGAAAACTTCTCTCAAGCTTTTATCTGACTATATTTCCTATTTCATCATAGGCCTGAATATGATCCCAAATGTCCCTTCGCAGATCCATCCAGGAGGGAGTTTCCAAGCTGCGTAATGTAAAGAAAGCTTCATCTATGTGAGATGAATAAACATCGCAAAAAGCAGATTCACAGAAAGCTTCTTTCCAGTTTTTATCTGAAGATATATCCTTTTTCACCGTAGTCCTGAAAGTGCTCCCGAAGGTCCCTGTGTGGATCCGTTCATGACAGTTTCCAAGCTGCGTAATGTAAAGAAAGCTTTATCTATGTGAGATGATTACACATATCCAGAGTAGTTTCCTAGAAAGTTCCTTTACAGTTTTTGTCTGAGACTCTTTCCTTTTTCACCATCAGCAGCAACATGCTCCCGAATATCTCTTGATATGTTTTTCTCCAAAAGGGTTTCTTCGATGCTGTATGAGAAGAGAGGTATAATTCTGTGAGTGGAATGCATACGTCACAAAGCAGTTCCTCAGAAAGCGTCTTTCCATTTTTGGTCTCAATATATTTCCTTTTTCACTGTAAGCCTCAAAGTGTTCCTGAATATCCCATCACACGCTAAAGATACACAGGGTTAGAAAACTGCTCAATGAAAAGGGAGGATTAACTGAGTGAGAGGAATTAAGACAACACAGAGCAGATTCAGAGAAAGCTTCCTTCTGGACTTTACCTGAGGATATTTCTTTCTCCATGTTCTAAAGATCGTTTACAATGCCTTTCCTCAGATTAAACAAAAAGAGTGATTTCAAGCTGCTCCAACAAAGAATGGTTTAACTCTATGAGATGAATACACACATCGCAAAGCAGTTGCTCAGAAAGTTTCTCTGCAGGTTTCATCGGAAGACGTTTCCTTGCTCACCACAAGCCTCCGGGCGTCACTTAATATCCCTTCACAGATTCTTCCAAGACAGAGTTTCGAAACTGGGCAACATAGAGTAAGCATTAACTCTGTGAAGTGAATGCACATATCAGAGAGCAGATTCCTGGTACGCTTCTTCCTAGATGTTATTTCAGTATATTTCACTATATGCCATAGTCCTCAATGCGCTGCAAAATATCACTTTTTCGGTTTCACAGGAACAGTATTCATATGCTGCCTTGTGAGAATAGAGTTATAACTCCCTGAGTGGAATGCATACATCACAAATTAGTTTCTCAGAAAGCTTCTGTCAAGTTTTTAACTGAAGATATCTCCTGTTTCACTGTAGGCCTGAATGTGCTCCTGAAGGTCCCTTCACAGATCCTTGCATGACGAAATTTCCAAACTGTGTAATATAAGAAAAGTTTTAACTATGTGAGATGAATAAATATATCTAACACAAAGCAGTTTTACAGAAATCTTCTTTCCAATTTTTGTCTGAGGACATTTACTTTTTCATCATAGCTGTTCCTATACTCCCAAATGTCTCTTGGTAGCTTTTTCTCCAAAAAGGATTCTGGAATCCTCTAGGAGAAGAAAGGTATATTTCTGTGAGTGGAATGCACACGTCACAAAGCAGCTCCTCAGAAAGCTTCTCTCCAGTTTCAATCTGAAGATGTTTCCTTTCTCACCATAAGCCTCAACTTCCCTTCACAAAATAAACAAAAACGGCGTTATGATAGTGCTCAATGAAAAGAGAAGCTTAACTGTGTGAGTGGAATTCACGTGATACAGAGCAGTTTCACAAAAAGCTTCCTTCTGGTTTGTCTCTAAGGTTATATCTATTACAGGATATTCTAAAGATCGTTTCCAAATGCCCTTTCTCAGATTCCCCAGAAACAGTGATTTCAAACTGCTCAATCCATAGAATGACTTAACTGTATGAGATGAATACAAACTTCGCAAAAGAGTTGCGCAGAAAGCTTCTGTCCAATTTTCGATGGAAGACATTTTCTTGCTCGACACAGGCCTCTGTTTGCCACTTACTATCCCTTTGCAGAACTTTCAAAGACCGACTTTCAAGCTGGGAAACGTAGAGTACGCTTTAACCCTGTGCAAAAAATAGACGTGTCAGACAGCAGTTTCTTCGAGTGCTTCTTTCTGTTTTTTAATGTATGCCATTTCACTTTTTGCCATAGTTTTCAATGTGCTCTGAATATCACCTTTTTGGTTTTACAGGAACAGCGTTCAAACTGTGCCTTATGAGAAGAAAGTTATAACTCCCTGAGTGGAATGCACACTTCACCAAGCAGATTCTCAGAAATCTTCTCTCCAGATGTATCTGGCTATATTTGCTATTTCACCATAGACCCGAACGTGATTCCAAATATCTCTTTGTGGATCCATCCACGACGGAGTTTCTAAGCTGTGTAATGTAAATAAAGCTTCATTTATGTGAGATGAATACACATAGCAAAAAGCAGATTCACAGAAAGCTTCTTTCCAGGTTTTATCTGAAGATATTTCCTTTTTCATCATAGTCCTGAAGTTGCTACCGAAGGTCCCTCCATGGATCCGTCCATGACATTTTTCAAGGTGCATAATGTAAAGAAAGCTTTATCTATGTGAAATGATTACACATCTCACAGAGAAGTTTCCTAGAAAGCTTCCTTCCAGTTTTTGTCTGAGGCTCTTTCCCTTTTCATCATCGGCATCAACATGCTCCTGAATATCACTTGGTACCTGTTTCTGCAAAATGGTTTCCCCGAAGCTGTATGAGAAGAGAGGTATAACACTGTGAGTGGAATGCACACATAACAAAGCAGTTCCTCGGAAAGCTTCTCTTCAGTTTCTGTCTGAAAATATTTCCCTTTATACTGTAAGCCTCAAAGTGCTCCCGAATATCCCATCACATGCTAAACATACACAGGATTAGAAAACTGCTCAATGAATGGAGAGGCTTAACTCAGTGAGAGGAATTAAGACTACATAGAGCAGGTTCACAAAGCATCCTTCTGGATTTTACCTAAGGATATTTCTTTCTCCATATTCTAAAGTTCGTTCCCAAATGTTTTCCTCAGATTCCACAAAAATAATGATTTCCAGCTGCTCAACCCAAAGAATGGTTTAAATCTATTAGATGAATGCACACATCGCAGGGCAGTTGCACAGGAAGTTTCTCTGCAGGTTTCATCTGAAGTCGTTTCCTTGCTCACCACAAGCCTCCGAGTGTCACTAAATATCCCTTCACAGATTCTTCAAAGACAGATTTCTGAAACTCCGCAACATAGAGAAAGCATTAACTCTGCGAAGTGAATGCACATATCAGGGAGCAGGTTCTTGGAACACTTCTTCCTCGATTTTATTTAAGTATATTTCACTATTCGCCATAGTCCTCAATGTGCTCTGAAATATCAGTTTTTTGATTTCACCAGAAGAGTGTTCAAACGCTGCCTTGTGAGAAAAAAGGTATAAATCCCTGAGTTGAATGCATACATCACAAAATAGTTTCTCAAGAAGCTTCTATTCAGTTTTTAGCTGAAAATATCTAATCTTTCAACGTAGGTCTGTATGTGGTCTAGAAAGTTTCTTCGTGGATCTGCTCATGATGGAGTTTCCAATCTGTGTAGTATAACAAAAGTTTTAACCATGTGAGATAAATAAATATATGTAACACAAAGCAGTTTCAGAGAAATGTTCTTTCCAGTTTTTTTCTGAGGACATTTCATTTTCACCATAGCCGTCCCTATACTCACGAACGTCTCTTGGTAGCTTTTTCTCCAAAAGGGATTCCAGAATCCTATAGGAGAAGAAAGGTATATTTCTTTGAGTGGAATGCACACGTCACAAAGCAGCTCCTCAGAAAGCTTCTCTCCAGTTTCTATCTGAAGAGGTTTCCTTTCTCACCGGAAGCCTCAAAGTGCTCTTCAATATCCCTTCAAAGACTAAACAAAAACAATGGTATGATAGTGTTCAATGAAAAGAGAAGCTTAACTGTGTGAGTGGAATTCACATGACACAGAGCAGTTTCACAGTAGATTCCTTCTGGTTTCTCTCTGAGGTTATGCTTTTTTCAGAGTATTCTAAAGAGCGTCTCCAAATGTCCTTTCTCAGATTCCACAAAAACAGTGATTTCAAACTGCTCCATCCAAAGAATGATTTAACTCTTTGAGATGAACACGAACATCACAAAAGAGTTGCGCAGAATGCTTCTCTCCACTTTTCGATGGGAGACATTTCCTTGCTAGACACAGGCCTCCTGCTGCCACTTACTATCCCTTCGGAGAACCCTCACAGGCTGACCTTCAAACTGGGAAATGCAGAGTAAGCTTTAACCCTGTGAATAGAATGGGCATGTCAGTGAGGAGTTTCTTCGAGTGCTTCTTTCTGTTTTTTATTGGACGACATTTGACTTTTTGACATGGTCTTCAATGTGCTGCGAATATCACTCTTTTGGTTTTACAGGAACAGTGTTCAAACTGTGCCTTATGAGAAGAACATTAAAACTCCCTGAGTAGAGTGCACACATCACCAAGCAGTTTCTCAGAAGCTTCTCTCCAGTTTTCATCTGACTATATTTCCTATTTGACCATAGGCCTGAATGTGATCCCAAATATGCTTTCGTGGATCCATCCACGAGGGAGTTTCCAGGCTGCATCATGTAAAGAAAGCTTCACCTATGTGAGCAGAATAAACATAGAAAAAAACAGATTCACAGAAAATTTCTTTCCAGTTTTTATCTGAATATATTTCCTATTTCACTATAGTCCTGAGTGTGCTCCTGAAAGTCCCTTCATGGATCCGTCCACGACAGTTTTCAAGCTGTGTAATGTAAGGAAATCTTTATCTCTCTGAGATGATTACACATATCACAAAGTAGTTTCCTAGGAAGCTTCATCCCAGATTTTGTCTGAGGCTATTTCCATTTTCATGATCGGCATCAACATGCTCCCGAATATCAGTTGGTACCTGTTTCTACAGAAGGGTTTCCATGACGTTGTATGAGAAGAGAGGTATAACACTGTCAGTGGAATGCACACGTCACAAAGCAGTTCCTCGGAAAGCTTCTCTCCAGTTTCGATCTGAACATATTTCCTTTTTCAAAGTAAGCCTCAAAGTGCTCCCGAATGTTCCATCACACGCTAGAAATACACAGGGTTACAAAACTACTCAATGTAAGGAGAGGCTTAACTAAGCGAGAGGAATTAAGACTACAAACAGTACTTTCACAGAAAGCTTCCTTCTGGATTTTACCTGAGGATATTTCTTTCTCCATGTTCTAAGGAATGTGCCGAAATCTCCTTCTTCAGATTCCACAAAAACAGTGATTTCAATTAGCTCAATCCAAAGAACAGTTTAAATCTATGAGACGAATACACACATCGCAAAGCAGTTGCTCAGAAAGTTACTCTGCAGGTTTCATCGGAAGATGTTTCCTTGCTCACCACAAGTCTACGGGCGTCACTAAATATCCCTTCACAGATTCTTCGAAGACAGAATTTCAAAACTGGGCAACGTAGAGTAACCATAAATTCTGTGAAGTGAATGCACATATCAGAGAGCAGATTCTTGGAACACTTCTTCCTCGATGTTAGTTCAGTATATTTCACTATTTGCCATAGTCCTCAGTGTGCTCCGAAATACCACTTTTTCAGTTTCACAGGAACAGTGTTCAAACCCTGCCTTGTGAGAAAAGAGGTTTAACTCCCTGAGTGGAATGCCTACATCAAAATGTCGTTTCTCCAAAAGCTTCTTTCCAGTTTTTATCTGATGATTTCTCCTCTTTCACCGAAGGCCAGAATGTGCTCCTGAATGTCCCTTCGTGGACACGTGCATGACGGAGATTCCAAACTGAGTAATATAAGAAAGGTTTTAATTATGTGAGATGAATAGATATATCTAAAATAAAGCAGTTTCACAAAAATCTTCTTTCCAGTTTTTGTCTGAGGATATTTCCTTTTGCACCATAGCCGACTCTATACTCAGGAATGTCTCTTGGTAGCCTTTTCACCAAAAGGGATTCCGGAATCCTCTAGGAGAATAAAGATATATTTCCATGAGTGGAATGAACACGTCACAAAGCAGCTCCTCAGAAAGCTTCTCTCCAGTTGCTATCTGAAGTCATTTGCTTTCTCACCATAACCCTCAAATAGCTCCTGAATATCCCTTAGCATCTAAACAAAAACAGTGTTATGATATTGCTCAACGAAAAGAGAAGCTTAACTGTGTGAGTGGAATTCACGTGACACAGAGCAGGTTCAGAGAAAGCTTCCTTCTGGTTTCTTTCTGAGGTTATTTCTTTTTCAGGGTATTCTAAAGAGCATCTTCAAATGTCCTTTCTCAGATTCCAAAAAACAGTGATTTCAAACTGCTCAATCCAAAGAATTATTTAACTCTTTGAGATAAACACAAACATCATAAAAGGGTTGTGCAGAAATTTCTCTCCAATTTTCAATGGGAGACATTTCCTTGCTCGATGCTGGCCTTCAGTTGCCACTTACTATCCCTTCGCAGAACACTCAGAGGCCAACTTTCAAACTGGGAAATGTGGAGTAACCTTTAACCCTGTGAATAGAATGGTCATGACAGAGGGCAGTTTCATCGAGTGCTTCCTACAGTTTTTGTTGGACATTTCACTTTTTGCCATTGTCTTCAATGTGCTCCGAATATCACTCTTTTGGTTTTACAGGAGCAGTGTTCAAACTGTTCCTTATGGGAAGAACATTAAAACTCCCTGAGTGGATTGCACACATCACGAAGCGGTTTCTCAGAAAGATTCTGCCCAGTTTTTATCTGACTATATTTCCTATTGGACCATAGACCCGAATGTGATCCCAAATATCCCTTCATGAATCCATCCACGAGGGAGTTTCCAAGCTGCGTAATGTAAAGAAAGCTTCATCTATGTGAGAAGAATAAACAAACAAAAAAAGCAGATTCACAGAAAGCTTCTTTCCAGTTTTTTTTTTTTTTTTTTTTTTTTTGAGACGGAGTCTCGCTCTGTCGCCCAGGCTGGAGTGCAGTGGCCGGATCTCAGCTCACTGCAAGCTCCGCCTCCCGGGTTTATGCCATTCTGCTGCCTCAGCCTCCCGAGTAACTGGGACTACAGGCGCCCGCTACCTCGCCCGGCTAGTTTTTTTGTATTTTTTTTAGTAGAGACGGGGTTTCACCGTGTTAGCCAGGAAGGTCTCGATCTCCTGACCTCGTGATCCGCCCGTCTCGGCCTCCCAAAGTGCTGGGACTACAGGCTTGAGCCACCGCGCCCGGCCCTTTCCAGTTTTTATCTGTGGATGTTTCCTTTTTCTCCATTGGCATGAATGTGCTGCTGAAGGTCCCTTCATGGATACGACCATGACAGATTCCAAGCTGCATAATGTAAGGAAAGCTTTATCTATGTGACATGAATACACATATCACAGAGTAGTTTCCTAGAAAGCGTCCTTCCAGTTTTTGTCTGAGGCTATTTCCTTTTTCACCATCGGCATCAACACGCTCCCGAATATCACTTCGTAGCTGTTTCTCCAAAAATGTTTCCCGGACTCTGTATGAGAAGAGAGGTATGAATCTGTGAGTGGAATGCATACGTCACAAAGCAGTTCCTCGGAAAGCTTCTCTCCAGTTTCGGTCTGAACATATTTCTTTTTTCACCGTAAACCTCATGTTCTCCCGAATATCCCATCACATGCTAAACATACACAGGGTTAGAAAACTGCTCAATGAAAAGTGAGGCTTAACTGAGTGAGAGGACTTAAGATGACATGGAGCAGTTTCACAAAAAGCTTCCTTCTGGATTTTACCTGAGGATATTTCTTTCTCCATATTCTAAGGATCGTTCCTAAATGTCCTTCCTCAGATTCCACAAAAACAGTGATTTCAAGCTGCTCAATCCAAAGAATGGTTTAACTCTATGATACGAATACTCACATTACAAAGCAGTTACTTTTACGATTCACTGCAGGTTTCACCAGAAGACGTTTCCTCGCTCACTGCAAGCCTCCAGGAGTCACTAAATATACCTTCACAGATCCTTCAAAGACAGAGTTTTGAAACTGGGCAACATAGAGTAAGCATTAACTCTGTGAAGTGAATGCACATATCAGGCAGCAGATTCTTGGAACGATTCTTCCATGATTTTATTTCAGTATATTTCACTATTCACCATCGTCCCCAATGCACTCCGAAATATCACTTTTTCAGTTTCACAGAACAGTGTTCAAATGCTGCCTTGTGAGAAAAGTGGTGTAACTCCCTGAGTGGAATGCATACATTACAGTCTTGTTTCTCAGAAATCTTCTATACAGTTTTATCTGAAGATATCTCCTGTTTCACCATAGGCCCCAATGTGCTCCGGAAAGTGCCTTCGTGGTCTGTGTAAGATGGAGTTTCCAAACTGCATAATATAAGAAAAGTTTTAATTATGTGAGATGAATAAATATATCTAACACAAAGCAGTTTCACAGAAATCTTCTTTCCAGTTTTTGTCTCAGGATATTTTCTTCTTCACCATAGCCCTCCCTATACTCCCGAATTGTTCTTTGTAGCTCTTTCTCCAAAGGGAATTCGGAATCCTCTAGGAGAAGAAAGGTATATTTCTGTGAGTGGAATGCACACATCACAAAGCAGCTCCTCAGAAAGCTTCTCTCCAGTTTCTATCTGAAGATGTTTCTTTCTCACCGTAAGCCTCAAAGTGCTCCTGAATATCCCTTCACAGACTAAACAAAAACAGTGTTATAATACTGCTCAATGAAAAGAGAAGCTTAACTGTGTGAGCAGAATTCACGTGACACAGAGCAGTTTCACAGAAAGCTTCCTTCTGGTTTCTCTCTGAGATTATTTCTTTTTCAGGATAGTCTAAAAATTGTTTCCAAATGTCCTTTCTCAGATTCCACAGAAACAGTGATTTCAAACTGCTCAATCCAAAGAATGATTTCACTCTATGAGATGAATACACACATCACAAAAGAGTTGCACAGAAAGCTTCTCTCCAATTTTCTATGGAAGATATTTCCTTGATCGACACAGGCCTCTGGTTGCCACTTACTATCCCTTCGCAGAACCCTCAAAGACCGACTTTCAAACTGGGAAATGTAGAGTAAGCTTTAACCCTTTGAAAAGAATGGACATGTCCGAAAGCACTTTCTTCGAGTGATTCTTTCTGTTTTTTATTGGATGACATTTCCCTTTTTGCCATAGTCTTCAATGTACTCTGAATATCACTCTTTTGGTTTTACAGGAACAGTGTTCAAGCTGTGCCTTATGAGAAGAAAGTTGTAATTTCCTGAGTGGAATGCACACGTCACCGAGGAGTTTCTCAGAAAGCTTTGCTCTAGTTTTTATCTGACTATATTTCCTATTTAACCATAGGCCCGAATGTGATCCCAAATTTCCCTTCGTGGATCCATCCATGAGGGAGTTTACAAGCTGCGTAATGTAAAGAAAGCTTCATCTATCTTAGATGAATAAACATAGCAAAAACAGATTCACAGAAACCTTCTTTCCAGTTTTTATCTGAAGACATTTCCTTTTTCACCATAGTCCTGAAAATGCTGCCGAATATTCATCCTTGGATCCATCCAAGACAGTTTCCAAGCTGCACAATGTAAAGAAAGCATTATGTTTGTGAGGTGATTACACATATCACAGAGTTGTTTCCTAGAGAGCTTTTTTCCAGGTTTTGTCTGAGGCTATTTCCCTTTTCGCCATTGGCATCAACATGCTCCAGAATATCACTTGGTAATTGTTTCTCCAAAGGGTTTCCCCGACGCTGTATGAGAAGAGAGGTATAACACTGTGAGTGGAATGCACACGTCACAAAGCAGTTCCTCGGAAAGCTTCTCTCCAGTTTCGGTCTGAACATATTTGCTTTTTCACCGTTATCCTCAAAGTGCTCCCGAATATCCCATAACACGCTAAACATACACAGGGTTGGAAAACTGCTCAATGAAAAGAGAGGCGTAACTGAGTGATAGGAATTAAGGCGACACAGAGCAGTTTCACAGAAAGATTCACAGAAGTTTCTTTCCCGTTTTTATCTGAAGATATTTCCTTTTTCACCATAGTCGTGAATGTGCTATCAAAGGTCCCTTCGTGGATCCGTCCTTGAAAGTTTCCAAGCTGCGTTATGTAAAGAAAGCTTTAATTATGTGGTATGACTACACATATCACAGAGTAGTTTCGTAGAAAGCTTCTCTCCACTTTTTGTCTGAGGCTATTTCCCTTTTCATCATCGGTATCAACATGCTCCCGAATATCACTTGGTACCTGTTTCTCCAAAAGCGGTTCCCTGATGCTGTATGAGAAGAGAGGTATAACACCGTGAGTGGAATGAACACGTTAGAAAGCAGTTCCTCGGAAAGCTTATCTCCAGTTTCAGTCTGAACATATTACCATTTTCTCCGTAAGCCTCAAAGGGCTCCCGAATATCCCTTCATACACTAAACGTACAAAGGGTTAGAAAACTTTTCAATGAAAACAGAGGCTTAGCTGAGGGATAGGAATTAAGATGACACAGAACAGTTGCACAGAAAGCTTCCTTCTGGATTTTACCTGAGGATATTTCTTTCTCCATATTCTAAGGATCGTTCCCAAATGTCCTTCCTCAGAATCCACAAAAACAGTGATTTCAAGTTGCTCAATCAAAAATATGGTTTAACTCCACGAGATGAATACACACATCGCAAAGCAGTTGCTCAGAATGTTTCTCTGCAGGTTTCATTGGAAGACGTTTCGTTGCTTACCACAAGCCTCCAGGCGTCAGGAAATATCCCTTCACAGATTCTTCAAAGACAGAGTTTCGAAACTGGGCAACATAGAGTAAGCATTAAATCTGTGAAGTGAATGCACATATCAGAGAGCAGATTCTTGGAACGTTTCTTCCTCAATTTTATTTGTATATATTTCACTATTTGCCATAGTCCACAATGCACTCCGAAATATCACTTTTTCGGTTTCACAGGAGCAGTGTTCAAACACTGCATTGTGAGAAAAGGGCTATAACTCCCTGAGTGGAATGCATACATCACAGGGCATTTTCTCAGAAAGCTTCTATGTAGTTTTTATCAGAAGATACCTCCTATGTCACCATAGGGCTGAATGTGCTCCCGAATGTCCCTTCACAGATCCGGAAATGACGGAGTTACCAAACTGCATAATATAAGAAAAGTTTTAACTATGCGATATGAATCAATATATTTAACACAAAGCAGTTTCACAGAAATATTCTTTCCAGTTTTTGTCTGAGGATATTTCCTTTTTCACCAGAGCCGTCCCTATACTGCCGAATGTCTCCTGGCAGCTTTTTCTCCAAGAGGGATTCCGGAATCCTCTATGAGAAGAAAGGTATAATTCTGTGAGTGGAATGCACACTTCACAGAACAGTTCCTCAGAAAGCTTCTCTCCAGTTTCTATCTGAAGACGTTTCCTTTCTCACCGTATGCCTCAAAGCCCACCTGAATATCCCTTTCACAGACTAAACAAGAACAGTGTTATTATGCTGATCAATGTAAAGAGAAGCTTAACTGTGTGAACGGAGTTCACGTGACAAAGAGCAGTTTCACAGACAGCTTCCTTCTGGATTTTACATGGGGATATTTCTTTCTCCATGTTCTAAGTTTCATTCCCAAATGTCCTTCCTCATATTCTACAGTGATTTCAAGCTGCTCAATCAAAAGAATGGTTTAACTCTATGAGATGAATACACACATCGCAAAGCAGTTGCTCAGAAAGTTTCTCTGCAGGTTTCATCGGAAGACGTTTCCTTGCTCAGCACAAACTTCCGGACATCACTAAATATCCCTTCACAGATTCTTCAAAGACAGAATTTCAAAACTGGGCAACATAGAGTAAGCATTAACTCGGTGAAGTGAATGCACATATCAGAGAGTAGATTCTTGGAATGCTTCTTCCTCGATTTTATTTCAGTATATTTCAATATTGGCCATAGTCCTCAAGGCGCTCCGAAATATCAGTTTTTCGGTTTCATAAGAACAGTATTCAAACACTGCCTTGTGAGAAAAGAGGTATAACTCCCTGAGTGGAATGCATACATCACAAATTAGTTTCTCAGAAAGCTTCTATCCAGTTTTTACTTGAAGATATCTCCTCTTTCACCATAGGCCTGAATGTGATCCCTATTGTGCCTTCGTGTATCCATGCACGACGGTGTTTCCAAGCTGCATAATATAAGAGAAGTTCCAACTATGCGAGATGAATCAATATATCTAATATGAAGCAGTTTCACAGAAATCTTACTTCCAGTTTTTGTCTGAGGATATTTGCTTTTTCACCATCGCCATCCCTATACTCCCGAATGTCTCTTGGTAATTTTTCTCCCAAAGGGATTCCGGAATCCTCTATAAGAAGAAAGGTATATTTATGAGAGTGGGATGCACACGTCACAAAGCAACTCCTCAGAAAGCTTCTCTCCAGTTTCTATCAGAAGGCGTTTCCTTTCTCACCATCAGCCTCAAAGTGCTGCTGAATATCCCTTTAACAGACTAAACAAAAACAGTGCTATGATACTGCTCAATGAAAAGAGAAGCTAACTGTGTGAGTGGAATTCAAATATCCCTTCGTGGATCCATCCACGAGGGATTTTCCAAACTGCGTAATGGAAAGAAATCTTCATCCATGTGAGATGAGTAAACTTAGCAAAAAGTAGATTCACAGAAAGCTTCTTTCCACTTTTAATGTGAACATAGTTCCTTTTTCACCATAGTCCTGAGTATGCTCCCAAAGGTCCCTTCGTGGATCCGTCCATGACAGTTTCCAAGCTGCGAAATGTATAGAAAACTTTCTGTATGTGAGATGATTACACATATCACAGAGTAGTTTTCTAGAAAGCTTCTTTCCAGTTTTTGTCTGAGGCTATTTCCCTTATCACCATCGGCATTAACATTCTCCAGAATATCCCTTGGTACCTGTTTCTCCAAAAAGGGTTTCCCCGACGCTGTATGAGAAGAGAGGCACAACACTGTGAGTGGAATGCACACGTCACAAAGCAGTTCCTCGGAAACCTTCTCTACACTTTCGGTCTGAACATATTTCCTTTTTCACCATAAACCTCAAAGGGCTCCCGAATATCCCATCACATGCTAAACATACACAGGTTTAGAAAACTGCTCAATGAAAAGAGACACTTAACTGAGCGAGAGGAATTAAGACGACACAGAGCAGTTTCACAGAAATCTTCCTTCTGGTTTTTTCCTGTGGATATTTCTTTCTCCATATTCTAAGGATCGTTCCCAAATGTCCTTCCTCTGATGCCACAAAAACAGTGATTTCAAGCTGCTCAATTCAAATAATAGATTACCTCTATGAGAGGAATACACACATCATAAAGCAGTTGTTCAGAAAGTTTCTCTGCAGGTTTAAACAGAAGACGTTTCCTTGCTCACCACAAGTTTCCAGGCGTCACTAAATATCCCTTCACAGATTCTTCAAAGACAGAGTTTTGAAACTGGGCAACATAGAGGAAGCATTAACTCTGTGAATTGAATACACATATCAGAGATCTGATTCTTGGAACGCTTCTTGATTGATTTTATTTCAGTATATTTCCCTATTCGCCATAGCCCTCAAAGCGCTCCAAAATATCACTTTTTCAGTTTCACAGGAACAGTGTTCAAACACTGCCTTGTTGGAAAAGAGGTATAACTCCCTGAGTGGAATGCATACATCACAAGGTAGTTTCTCAGAAAGCTTCTATCCAGTTTTTATCTGAAGATATCTCCTCTTTCACCGTAGGCCTGAATGTGCTCCGGAATGTCCCTTTGCGGATCCGTGCATGATGGGGTTTCCAAACTGTGTAATACAGGCAAAGTTTTAACTATGTGAGAAGAATAAACATACCTAACACAAAGCAGTTTGACAGAAATCTCCTTTCCAGTTTTGGTCCGAGGATATTTCCTTTTTCACCATAGCCGTTTCTATACTCCCGAATGTCTCTTGGTAGCTTTTTCTCCAAAAGGGATTCCGGAATCTTCTATGAGAAGAAAGGTATATTACTGTGAGTGCAATGCGAATGTCAAAAAGCAGCTTCTGAGAAGGATTCTGTCCTGTTTCTATCTGAAGACGTTTCCATTCTCACCATCAGCCTCAAAGCGTTCCTGAATATCCCTTCGCAGACTAAATAAAAACAGTGTTATGATACTGCTCAATGAAAAGAGAAGCTTAACTGTGTGGGTGAAATTCACTTGACACAGAGCACATTCACAGAACCTTTCTTCTGTTTCTCTCTGAGGTTATTTCTTTTTCAGGATATTCTAAAGAGCGTTTCCAAATGTCCTTTCTCAGTTTCCACGGAAACAGTGATTTCAAACTGCTCAATCCAAAGAATGATTTATCTCTATGAGATGAAAACAAACATCATAAAAGAGTTGCACAGAAAGCTTCTCTCCAATTTCAATGGAAGACGTTTCCTTGCTTGACACAGGCCTCTGGTTTCCACTTAATATTCCTTCACAGAACCTTCAAAGACGGACATTCAAACTGGGAAATGTAGAGTAAGCTTTAACCCTGTGAAAAGAATGGATATGTCAGAGAGCAGTTTCTTCGAGTGCTTCTTTCTGTTTTTTATTGGACGACATTTCACTTTTTGCCATAGTCTTCAATGGGCTCTGAATATCACACTTTTGGTTTTACAGAAACAGTGTTCAAACTGTGCCTCATGAGAAGAAAGTGATAACTCCCTGAGTGGAATGCACACATCACTAAATGGTTACTTAGAAAGCTTCTCTCCAGTTTTTATCTGACTATATTTCCTTATTCACCATAAGCCTGAATTTGATCCCAAATATGCCTTCACGGATCCATGCACGAGGGAGTTTCCAAGCTGCGTAATGGAAAGAAAGCTTCATCTATGTGAGATGAATAAACATAGCAAAAAGCAGATCACAGAAAGCTCCTTTCCTTTTTATCTGAAGATATTTACTTTTCCACCATAGTCCTGAATGTGCTCCCGAAGGTCCCTTCGTGGATCCGTCCATGACAGTTTCCAAACTGCGTAATGTAAAGAAAGCTTTATCGATGTGAGATGATTACAAATATCACAGAGTAGTATCCTAGAAAGCTTCTTTCCAGTTTTTGTCTGAGGCTATTTCCCTTTTCACCATCGGCATCAACATGCTCCCGAATATCACTTGGTATCTCTTTCTCCAACAGGGTTTAGCCAATGCTGTATGAGAAGAGAGGTATGCCACTGTGAGTTCAATGCACACATTACAAAGCAGTTCCTCAGAGAGCTTCTCTCCAGTTTTGGTCTGAACATATTTCCTTTTTCACCGTAAACCTCAAAGTGCTCCCGAATATCCCATCACATGCTAAACATACACAGGGTTAGAAAACTGCTCAATGAAAGGAGAGGCTTAACTGAGAGATAAGAATTAAGGCGACACAGAGCAGTTTCACAGAAATCTTCCTTCTGGATTTTACCTGAGGATATTTCTTTCTCCATGTTCTAAGTATTGTTCCCATACATCCTTCCTCAGATTCTGCAAAAACAGTGATTTTAAGCTGCTCAATCCAAGCAATGGTGTAACTCCATGAGACGCATACACACATTGCAAAGCAGTTGCTCAGAAAGGTTCTCTGTATGTTTTATCGGAAGACATTTCCTTGCTCACCACAAGCCTCCGGGCGTCACTAAATATCCCATCACAGATTCTCCAAAGACAGAGTTTCAAAACTGGGCAACATAGAGTAAGCATTAACTCTGTGAAGTGAATGAACATATCAGAGAGCAGATTCTTGGAACACTTCTTTCAGGTTTTATTTCAGTATATTTCACTATTCACCATAGTTCTCAATGCACTCTGAAGTATCACCTTTTTGGTTTCACAGGAACGGTGTTCAAACACTGCCTTGTGAGAAAAGAGGTATAACTCCCTGAATGGAATGCTTGCATCACAAAGTATTTCCTCACAAAGCTTCTATCCTGTTTTTTCTGAAGATATCTCCACTTTCAGCATAGACCTGAATATATCCCGAATGTCCCTTTGTGGAGCCGTGGATGATGGAGATTCCAAAGTGCATAATATAAGAAAAGTTTTAACTATTCGAGATGAACCAATATATCTAACATGAAGCAGTATCACAAAAATCTTCTTTACAGTTTTTGTCTGAGCATATTTCCTTTTTCACCATAGCCGTCCCTATACTCCCAAATGTCTCTTGGTAGCTTTTACTCCAAAAGGGATTCCGGAATCCTCTATGTGAAGAAAAGTATATATCTGTGAGTGGAATGCACACGTCATAAAGCAGCTACTGAGAAAACTTCTCTCCAGTTTCTATCTGAAGACGTTTCTGTTCTCACAGTAGGCCTCAAAGTGCTCCTAAATATCCCTTTCACAGTCTAAACAAAAGCAGTGTTATGATACTGTGCAATGAAAAGAGAAGCTTAACTGTGTGAGCAGAATTCACGTGACACAGAGCAGTTTCAGAGAAAGCTTCCTTCTGTTTTCTCTCTGAGGTTATTTCTTTTTCAGGATATTCTAAATAGCGTTTCCAAATGTCCTTTGTCAGATTCCACAGAAGGAGCGATTTCAAACTGCTAAATCCAAACAATGATTTAACTCTATGAGATGAATACAAACATCACAAAAGAGTTGTGCAGAAAGCTTCTCTCCAATTTTCGATGGAAGACATTTCCTTGCTTGACACAGGCCTCTGGTTGTCCCTTACTGTCCCTTCGCCAATCACTCAAAGACTGACTTTCAAAGTGGGAGCTGTAGAGTAAGATTTAACCCTGTGAAGAGAATGGACATGTCAGAGAGCAGTTTCTTCGAGTGCTTCTTTCTGTTTTTTTATTGGACGACAATTCATTTTTGCCAGAGTCTTCAATGTGCTCTGAATGTCACTCTTTTGGTTATAGAAGAACAGTTTTCAAAGTGTGCCTTATGAGAAGAAAGTTATAAATCCCTGAGTGGAATGCTCACATCAGCAAAAAGTTTCTCAGAAACCTTCTCTCCAGTTTTTATCTGACTATATTTCCTTTTTCAACATACACCCAAAGGTGATCCCAAATATCCCTTTGTGGATGCATCCATGGGGGAATTTCCAAGCTGCCTAATGTAAAGAAAGCTTCCTATATGTGAGATGAATAAATACAGCAAAAAGCAGACTCACCGAAAGCTTCTTTCCAGGTTTTAACTGAAGATATTTCCTTTTTCAACATAGTCCCGAATGTGCTCCTGAAAGTCCCTTGGTGGATCTGTCCATGACAGTTTCCAAGCTGCGTAATGTAAAGAAAGCTTTATCTATGTGAGATGATTACACATATCACAGAGTAGTTTCCTAGAAAGCTTCTTTCCAGTTTTTGTCTGGGGCTATTTCCCTTTCACCATCGGCATCAACATGCTCCTGAATATCACTTGGTAATTGTTTCTCCAGAAGGGTTTCCCCGACACTGTATGGGAAGAGAGGTATAACACTCTGCGTGGAATGCACACATCACAAAGCAGTTCCTCGGAAAGCTTCTCTCCAGTTTCGGTCTGAACATATTTCCCTTTACACCGTAAGCCTCTAAGTGCTCCCGAATATCCCATCACATGCTAAACATACACAGGGTTAGAAAACTGCTCAATGAAAGGAGAGGCTTACCTCAGTGAGAGGAATGAAGATGACACAGAGCATTTTCACAAAGCTTTCTTCTGGATTTTACCTGAGGATATTTCTTTCTCCATATTCTAAGGATCTTTCCCAAATGTCCTTCCTCAGATTCCAAAAAAATAGTGATTTCCAACTGCTCAACCCGAAGAATGGTTTAACTCTATTAGTCGAATGCACAGATCACAAGTCAGTTGCACAGGAAGTTTCTCTGCAGGTTCCATTGGAAGACATTTCATTGCTCACCACAAGCCTCCGGGCGTCACTAAATATCCCTTCACAGATTCTTCAAGAAAGAGTTTCGAAACTGTGCAACATAGATAAGCATTAACTCTGTGAAGTTAATGCACATATCAGAGAGCAGATTCTTGGAACGCTTTTTCCTCGATTTTATTTCAGTATATTTCACTATTCGCCATAGTCCTCAATGCACTCAGAAACATCACCTTTTCGGTTTCACAGGAACAGTGTTCAAACACTGCCTTGTGAGAAAAGAGGTAAAACTCCTGAGTCGAATGCATACATCACAAAGTAGTTTCTCAGAAAGCTTTTATCCAGTTTTTATCTGAAGATATCTCCTGTTTCACCGTAGGCCTGAATGTGCTCCCGAATGTCCCTTCGCAAATAAGTGAATGACAGAGTTTCCTAACTGCATAATATAAGAAAAGTTTTAACTATGCAAGATGAATAAATATATCTAACACAAAGCAGTTTGACAGGAATCTTCTTTCCCGTTTTTGTCTAAGGATAATTCCTTTTTAACCGTAACCTTCCCTGTATTCCCAAACGTCTCTTGGTAGCTTTTTCTCCAAAAGGGATTCTGGAATCCTCTAGGAGAAGAAAGGCATATTTCTGTGAGTGGATTGCACGTGTCACAAAGCACCTCCTCAGAAGACTTCTCTCCAGTTTCTATCTGAAGACGTTTCCTTTCTCACCGTAAGCCTTAAAGCACTCCTGAATATCTCTTTGCAGACTAAACAAAAACAGTGTATTGATACTGCTCAATGAAAAGGGAAGCTTAATTGTGTGAGAGGAATTCACGTGACACAGAGCAGTTTCACAGAAAGCTTCCTTCTTGTTTCTATCTGAGGTTATATCTTTTTCAGGATATTCTAATGAGCGTTTCCAAATATCCTTTCTCAGACTCCACAGAAAGAGTGATTTCAAACTGCTCAATCCAAGGAATGATTTAACTTTATGATATGAATACAAACATCATAAAAGAGTTGCACAGAAAGCTTCTCTCCAATTTTCGATGGAAGATGTTTCCTTGATTGACAGGGGCCTCTGGTTGGCAATTACTATCCCTTTGCAGAACCTGAAAAGACTGACTTTCAACCTGGGCAATGTAGAGAAAGCTTTAACCCTGTGAAAGAATGGACATGTCAGAGAGCAGTTTCTTCGAGTGCTTCTTTCTGTTTTTTTTTTTTTTTTTTTTTTTTGGACGACATTTTACTTTTTGCCATAGTCTTCAATGTGCTCCGAATATCACTTTTTTGGTTTTACAGGAACAGTGTTCAAACTGTGTCTTATGAGAAGAAAGTTATAACTCCCTGAGTGGAATGCACATCACCAAGCAGTTTCTCAGAAAGCTTCTCTTCAGTTTTTATCTGACTATATTTCCTATTTCACCATAGGAGTAAATGTGATCCCAAATATTCCTTCGCAGTTCCATCGACGAGGGAGTTTCCAGGCTGTGTAATGTAAAGAAAGGTTCATCTATGTGAGATGAATAAACATAGCAAAAAGCAGATTCACAGACAGCTTCTTTCCAGATTTTATCTGAAGATATTTCCTTTTTCACCATAGTCCTCAATGTGCTCCTGAAGGTCATTTCATGGATCCACCCATGACAGTTTCCAAACTGCATAAGGTAAAGAAAGCTTTATCTATGTTAGATGATTACACATATCACAGAACAGTTCCTAGGAAGCTTATTTCCAGTTTTTGTCGAGGCTATTTCCCTTTTCACCATCAGCGTCAACATGCTCTCAAATATCACTTGGTACCTGTTTCTCCAAAAGGGTTTGCCCGATGCTATGTGAGAAAAGACGTATAACACCATGAGTGGAATGCACACGTCACAAAGCAGTTCCTCAGAGAGGTCCTCTTCAGTTTCTGTCTGAACATATTTCCTTTTCCACCGTAAGCCTCAAAGTGCTCCCAAATATCCCTTCACACGCTAAACATACAGAGGGTTAGAAAACTATTCAATGAAATGAGAGGCTTAACTTAGCAAGAGAAATTAAGGTGACACAGAGCAGTTTCAGAGAAAGCTTCCTCCTGGATTTTTCCTGAGGATATTTCTTTCTCCATAATCTAAGGTTCGTTTACAAATGTCCTTCCACAGATTCCACAAAACCGTGATTTCAAGCTGTTCAATCCAAAGAGTGGTTTAACCCTATGAGACGAATACACACATGGCATAGCAGTAGCTCAGAAAGTTTCTCTGCAAGTTTCATTGGCAGACGTTTCCTTGCTCACCACAAGCCTCCTGGCATCACAAACTATCCCATCAAACTTCTTCAAAGACAGAGTTTCGAAACTGGGCAACATACAGTAATCATTAACTCCATGAAGTGAATGCACGTATCGGAGAACAGATCCTTGGAGTGCTTCTTCCTCGATTTTATTTCAGTATATTTCACTATTCGCCATAGTCCTAAATGCGTTCCAAAATATCACTTTTTCGGTTTCACAGGAACAGTGTTCAAACACTGCATTGTGAGAAAGGAGGTATAACTCCCTGAGGAGAAAGCACACATCACAAAGTAGTTTCTCAGAAAGCTTCTATCCAGTTTTATCTGAAGATATCTCCTGTTTCACCATAGGCCTGAATGGGCTCCCGAATGTACATTCGCAGATCCGTGCATGATGGCGTTTGCAAACAGCATAATATAAGAAAAGTTTTAACTATGCGAGATGAATAAATATATCTAACACAAAGCAGTTTCACAGAAATCTTCTTTCTAGTTTTTTTCTGAGGATATTTCCTTTTTCTCCATAACCCTCTCTATACTCCCGAATGTCTCTTGGTAGTTCTTTCTCCAAAAGGGATTCCAGAATCTTCTAGGAGAAGAAAGGTATATTTCTGTGAGTGGAATGCACACGTCACAAAGCAGCTCCTCAGAAACCTTCTCTCCAGTTTCTATCTGAAGACGTTTCCTTTCTCACTGAAAGCCTGAATGCACTCCTGAATAACCATTCTCAGAGTAAACAAAGACAGTGTTATGATACTGCTCAATGAAAAGAGAAGCTTAACTGTGTGAGTGGAATTCATGTGACACAGAGCAGTTTCACAGAAAGTTTCCTTCTGGTTTCTTTCTGAGGTTATTCGTTTTTCAGGATGTTCTAAACATCTTTTCCAAATGTCCTTTATCAGATTCCACAGAAACAGTGATTTCAAACTGCTCAATCCAAAGAATGATTTAACTCTATGAGATGAATACAAACATCAGAAAAGAGTTGTTCAGAAAGCTTCTTTCCAATTTTCGAAAGAAGACATTTCCTAGCTCACACAGGCCTCCGGTTGCCACTTACTATCCCTTTGCAGAACCCTCAAAGACCGACTTTCAATCTGGGAAATGTAGAGTAAGCTTTAACCCTGTGAAAAGAATGGACATGTTGGAGACGAATTTCTTCAAGTGCTTCTTCCTGTTTTTTAATGGACGACATTTCACTTTTTGCCATAGTCTTCAATGTGCTCTGAATTTCACTCTTGTGGTTTTATAGGAATAGTGTTCAAACTGCTTTATGAGAAGAAAGTTTTAATTCCCTGAGTGAAATACACACATCACCACAGTTTCTCAGAACGCTTCTCTCCATTTTTTATCTGAGTATATTTCCTATTTCACTATAGGTCCGAATGTGATCCCAAATATCCCTTTGCGGATCACTCTATGAGGGAGTTTCCCAGCTGCGTAATGTAAAGAAAGGTTTATATATGTGAGATGATTGCACATATCACAGAGTAGTTTCCTAGAACACGTCTTTCCAGTTTTTGTATGAGGATATTTCCCTTTTCACCATCGGCATCAACATGCTCCCGAATATCACTCGGTAACTGTATCTCCAAAAGGGTTTCCCCGATGCTGTATGAGAAGAGAGGTATAACACTGCGAATGGAATGCAAACATCACTAAGTAGTTCCTCAGAATGCTTCTCTCCCGTTTCGGACTGAACATTTTCCTTTTTCACCGTAAGCCTCAAAGTACTCCCAAATATCACATCACATGCTAAACTTACACAGGGTTAGAAAACTGTTCATTGAAAAGCGAGGCTTAACTGAGTGAAAGGAATTAAGATGACACAGAGCAGTTTCACAGAAAGCTTCTTACTGGAATTTTCCTGAGGATAATTCTCTCTCCATAATCTATGGATAATTTACAGATGTCCTTCCTCAGATTCCACAAAAAATATGATCTCAAACTGCTCAATCAAAATAATGGTTTAACTCTATGAGATGAAGACACACATTTCAAAGAGTTGCTCAGAAAGTTTCTCTGCAGTTTTAATCGAAAGACGTTTCCTTGTTTACCACAAGACTCCGGGCATCATTAAATGTGCCTTCACAGATCCTTCAAAGACAGAGTTTCGAAACTGGGGAACATAGAGTAAGCATTAACTCTGTGAAATGAATGCACATAAGAGAGAGCGCAGTCTTGGAATGTTTCTTGCTCGATTTTATTTCCGTATATTTCACTATTCGCCATAGTCCTCAATGCGCTCCAAAATATCACTTTTTCAGTTTCACAGAAACAGTGTTGAAACAGTGTCTTGTGAGAAAAGAGGTATAACTCCCTGAGAGGAATGCATACATCACAAACTAGTTTCTCAGAAAGCTTCTATCCAGTTTTTGTCTGAAGATATATCCTCTGTAACCGTAGGCATGCTAGTGCTCCTGAATATCCCTTCGTGGATCCGTGCATGACAAAGTTTCCAAACTGCGTAATATAAGAAAAGTTTTAACTATGTGAGATGAATCAATATATCTAATACAAAGCAGTTTCACAGAAATCTTTCCAGGTTTGTCTGAGGGTATTTTCTTTTTCTCCATAGCCCTCCTATGCTCCCGAATGTCCTTGGTAGCTCTTTCTCCGAAAGAGACTCCAGAATCCTCCTTGAGATGAAAGGTATATTTCTATGAGTGGAATGCACACGTCACAAAGCAGCCCCTCAAAAAGCTTCTCTACAGTTTCTATCTGAAGACGTTTCCTTTCTCACTGTAAGCCTCAAAGCATTCCTGAATAACCCTTAACAGACTAAGCAAAAACAGTGTTATGATACTGCTCAATGAAAAGAGAAGCTTAACTGTAAGAGTGGAATTCACATGATACAGAGCAGTTTCACAGAAAGCTTCCTTCTGGTTTCTCTCTGAGGTTATTTCTTTTTCAGGATATTCTAAAGAGTGTTTCCAAATGTCCTTTCTCAGATTCCACAGAAACATTGATTTCAAAATGCTCAATCCAAAGAATGATTTAACTCTATGAGATGAATACAAACATCACAAAATCGTTGCGAAGAAAGCTTCTCACCAATTTTCGATGGAAGACATTTCCTTGCCCAACACATTCCTCCGGTTGCCACTTTCTATCCGTTTGCAGAACCGTCAAAGACTGACTTTCAAACTGGGAAATATAGAGTAAGCTTTAACCCTGTGAAAAGAATGGACATGTCAGACAGCAGTTTCTTTGAGTGCTTCTTTCTGTTTTTTATTGGACGACAATTCACTTTTTGCCATAGACTTCAATGTGTTCCGAATATCACTCTTTTGGTTTTACAGGACAGCGTTCAATCTGTGCATATGAGAAGAAAGTTATACTGCCCTGAGTGAAATGCACACATCACCAAGTAGTTTCTCTGAAAAATTCTCTCCAATTTTTATCTGACTACATTTCCTATTTCACCATAGGCCTGAATGTGGTCTGAAATATCCCTTCACAGATCCATGCAAGAAGGAGTTTCCAAGCTGAGTAATGTAAGGAAAGATTTATCTATGTAAGAATGAAAAAACATAGCAAAAAGCAGATTCACAGAAACCTTCTTTCCAGTTTTTATCTGAAGATATTTCCTTTTTCACAATAGTCCTGAATGTGCTCCTGAAGGTCCCTTCGTGGATCCGTTCATGACTGTTTAGAAGCTGCGTACTGTAAAGAAAGCTTTATCTATGTGAGATAATTACACATATCACAGAGCACTTTCCTAGAATGCTTCTTTCCAGTTTTTGTCTGAGGCTATTTCCCTTTTCACTATCGGCGTCAACATGATCCCGAATATCACTTGGTACCTGTTTCTCCAAAAGAATTTCCCCAAAGCTGTATCAGAAGAGAGGTATAACACTGTGAGTGGAATGCACACGTCACAAAGCAGTTCCTCGGAAAGCTTCTCTCCAGTTTCGGTCTGAACATATTTCCTTTTTCACTGTAAGCCTCAAAGTGCTCCCAAATATCCCATCACACGCTAAACATAGACAGGGTTAGAAAATTGCTCAATGAAGAGAGAGGCTTTACTGACTGAGAGGAATTAAGACGACACAGAGCAGTCTCACAGAAAGCTTCCTCCTGGTTTTTTCCTGAGGATACTTCTTTCTCCATATTCTAAGGATTGTTCCCAAATGTACTTCCTCAGATTCCACAAAAACAGTGATTTCAATCTGCTCAATCCAAAGAATGGTTTAACTCTATGAGATGAATAAACACCTCATAAAGCAGTTGCTCAGAATGTTTCTCTGCAAGTTTCTTCGGAAGACGTTTCCTTGCCCACCACAAGCCTCCTGTCTCGCTAAATATCCCTTCACAGATTCTTCAAAGACAGAGTTTCGAAACTGGGCAACATAGAGTAAGCATTAACTCTCTGAAGTGAATGCACATATCAGAGAGCAGATTCTTGGACACTTCTTCCTCGATTACATTTCAGTATATTTCACTATTCACCATAGTCCTCAATGCTCTCCAGAATATCACTTTTTCGGTTTCACAGGAACAGTGTTCAAACGCTGCCTTGTGAGAAAAGAGGTATAACTCCCTGAGTGCAAATCATACATCACAAAGTAGTTTCTCAGAAAGTTTCTATCCACTTTTATCTGAAGATATCTCCTCTTTCACCACAGGCCTGAATGTGGACCCGAATGTCCCTTCGTGGATCTGTGCATGACGGAGTTTCCAAACTGCATAATATAAGAAAAGTTTTAACTATGCAAGATGAATAAATATATCTAACACAAAGCAGTTTCACAGAAATCTTCTTTTCAGTTTTTACCTGACTATATTTCCTTTTTCACCATAGCACTCCCTATACTCCTGTATGTCTCTTGGTAGCTCTTTCTCCAAAAGGGATTCCGGAATACTCTAGGAGAAAAAATGTATACTTGTGTGATTGGAATGCACCCGTCACAAAGCAGCTCCTCAGAAAGCTTCCCTCCAGTTTCTATGTGAAGACGTTTCCTTTCTCACTGTAAGCCTCAAAGCGCTTCTGAATATCCCTTCGTAGACTAAACAAAAACAGTGCTATGATACTGCTCAATGAAATGAGAAGCTTAACTGTGTGATCGGAATTCACGTGACACAGAGCAGTTTCACAGAATGCTACCTTCTGGTTTCTCTCTGATGTTATTTCTTTTTCAGGATATTCTAAAGAGCGTTTCCAAATGTCCTTCCTCAGAATCCACAGAAACAGTGATTTCAAACTGCTCAATCCAAAGAATGATTAAACTCTATAAGATGAATACAAACATTACAAAAGAGTTGAGCAGAAAGCTGCTCTCCAATTTTCGATGGAAGACATAACCTTGCTCTACACAGGCCTCTGGTTGCCACTTACTATCTCTTTGCAGAACCCTCAAAGACCGACTTTCAAAAAGGGAAATGTAGAATAACCTTTAACCCAGCAAAAAGAATGGACTTGTCAGAGAGCAGTTTCTTCAAGTGCTTCTTTCTGTTTTTTATTGGACGCCATTTCACTTTTTGCCATAGTCTTCAATGTGCTCTGAATATCACTCTTTTGGTTTTGCAGGAACAGTGTTCAAACTCAGCCTTTTGAGAAGAAAGTTATAACTCCCTGAGTGGAATGCACACGTCACCAGGCAGTTTCTCAGAAAGCTTCTGTCCAGTTTGTATCTGACTATATTTCCTTTTTCACTGTAGGCCCGAATGTGATCCCAAATATCCCTTGGCGGATCCATCCACAAGGGAGTTTCCAAGCTGCATAATGTAAAGTTAGCCTCATCTATGTGAGATGAATATACATAGCAAAAAGCAGATTCACAGAAAGCTTCTTTCCTGTTTTTATCTGAAGATATTTCCTTTTTCACCATAGTCGTGAATGTGCTCTGGAAGGTCCCTTCTTGGATCCGTCCATGACAGTTTCCAAGCTGCATAATGTAAAGAAAGCTTTATCTATGTAAGGTGATTACACGTATCACAGAGTATTTTACTAGAAAGCTTCTTTCCAGTTTTTGTCTGAGGCTATTTCCCTTTTCACCATCAGCATCAACATGCTCCCGAATATCACTTGATACCTGTTTCTCCAAAAGTGTTTCCCCGACGCTGTAGGAGAAGAGACATACAACAGTATGAGTGGAATGCACACGTCATAAAGCAGTTCCTTGGAATGCTTCTCTCCAGTTTCGGTCTGAACATATTTCCCTTTTCACCATAAGTCTCAACGTGCTCCTGAATATCCCATCACACTCTAAACATATAGAGGGTTAGAAAACTGCTTAATGAGAAGAGAGCCTTAATTGAGTGAGAGGAATTAAGATGACACAGAGCAGTTTCACAGAAAGCTTCCTTCTGCAGTTTAACTGAGGATATTTCCTTCTCCATATTCTAAGGATCATTCCAAATGTCCTTCCTCAGATGCCACAAAAACAGTGACTTCAAGCTGCTCAATACAAAGAATGCTCTAATTCTATGAGATGAACATGCACATCGCAAAGCAGTTGCTCAGAAATTTTCTCTGCTGGTTTCATCGGAAGACGTTTCCTTGCTCACCACAAGCCTCCGGGCATCACTAAATATCCCGTCACAGATATTTCAAAGACAGAATTTCGAAACTGATCAACATAGAGTAAGCATTTCTCTGTGAAGTGAATGCACATATCAGAGAGCAGATCCTTGGAACGCTTCTTCCTCAATTTTATTTCAGCCTATTTCAATATTTGGCATAGTCCTCAATGAGCTCTGAAATATCACTTTTTCGGTTTCCCAGGAACAGTGTTCAAGCACTGCCTTGTGAGAAAAGATGTATAACTCCCTCAGTGGAATGCATACATCACAAAGTAGTTTCTCAGAAAGCTTCTATCCAGTTTTTATCTGAAGATATCTCCTCTTTCACCGTAGGCCTGAATGTGCTCCCGAATATCCCTTCGCAGATCCGTACATGATGGAGTCTCCAAACTGTGTAATATAAGAAAAGTTTTTACTATACAAGATGAAAAAATATATCTAACACCAAGCAATTTCACAGAAATCTTCTTTCCAGTTTTTCTCTGAGGATATTTCCTTTTTCACCATAGCCCTACCTATACTCCCGAATGTCTCTTGGTAGCTTTTTCTCCAAAAGGGATTCCAGAAAATTGAAGGAGAAGAAAGGTATTTCTCTGTGAGTGGAATGCATACGTCACAAAGTAGCTCCTCAGAAAGCTTCTCTCCAATTTCTATCTGAAGCCGTTTCCTTTCTCACCACAAATCTCAAAGCACTCCTGAATATCCCTTCACAGAGTAAACAAAAACAGTGCTAAGATACTGCTCAATGAAAAGAGAAGCTTAACTGTGTGAGTGGAATTCACGTGATACAGAACAGTTTCACAAAAAGCTTCCTTCTATTTCGTCTCTGAGGTTATATCTATTTCAGAATATTCTAAAGAGCATTTCCAAATGTCCTTTCTCAGATTCCACAGAAACAGTGATTTCAAACTGCTCAATCCAAAGAATGATTTAACTCTGTGAGATGAATGCAAACATCACAAAAGAATTGCGCAGAAAGCTTCTCACCAATTTTCGATGGAAGACATTTCCTTGCTTGACTCAGGCCTCTGCTCGCCACTTACTATCCCTTCACAGAATCCTCAAAGACTAACTTTCAAACTGGGAAGTGTAGAGTAAGCTTTAACCCTGTGTAAAGAATGGACATGTCAGAGAAACGGAAGAGATTTCCTTGCTCACCACACGCCTCCGGGCGTCACTATATATACATTCACAGATTCTTCAAAGATAGAGTTTCGAAACTGGGCAACATAGAGTAAGCATTAACTCTGTGAACTGAATGCACATATCAGAGATCAGATTCTTGGAACTCTTCTTCCTCGATTTTATTTCAGTATATTTTGCTATTCGCCATAGTCCTCAAGGCGTTCCGAAATATCACATTTTCGATTTCACAGGAAGAGTATTCAAACGTTTCCTTGTGAGAAAAGAGGTATAACTCCCTGAGGGGAATGCATACATAACAAAATACTTTCTCAGAGTGCTTCTATCCAATTTTTATCTGAAGATATCTCTTCTTACATGGTAGCCCTGAATGTGCTCCCGAATGTCCCTTTGCGGATCCGTGCATGACGGAGTTTCCAAACTGCTTAATATAAGAAAAGTTTTAGCTGTGTGAGATGAATAAATACATCTAACACATAGCAGTTTGACAAAAATCTTCTTTCCAGTTTTTGTCTGAGGGTATTTCCTTTTTCACCATAGCCCTGCATATACTCCCGAATGTTTCTTTTTTTTTTCTTTTTTTTCTTATTATACTTTAAATTCTAGGGTACATGTGCATAACGTGCAGGTTTGTTACATATGTATACTTATGCCATGTTGGTGTGCTGCACCCATCAACTTGTCAGCACCCATCAATTCATCATTTATATCATGTATAACTCCCCAATGCAATCCCTCCCTCCTCCCCCCTCCCCATGATAGGCCCCAGTGTGTGATGTTCTGAATGTTTCTTGAGAGTTCTTTCTCCAAAAGGGATGTCGGAATCTTCTAGGAGAAGAAAGGCATATTTCTGTGAGTGGAATGCACACATCACAAAGCAGCTCCTCAGAAAGCTTGTCTCCAGTTTCTATCGGAAGATGTTTCCTTTCTCACTGTAAGCCTCAAAGCACTCCTGAATATCCCTTCGCAGACTACACAAAAACAGTGTTATGATACTGCTCAATGATAAGAGAAGCTTAACTGTGTGAGCGGAATTCATGTGACACAGAGCAGTTTCACAGAAAGCTTCCTTCTGGTTTCTCTCTGAGATTATTTCTTTTTCAGGATATTCTGCAGAGTGTTTCCAAATGTCCTTTCTCAGATCCCACAGAAACAGTGATTTCAAACTGCTCAATCCAAAGAATGATTTCACTCTATGAGATGAATGCAAACATCACAAAAGAGTTGCGCAGAAAGCTTCTCTCCAATTTTCGATGGAAGACGTTTCCATGCCTCACACAGGCCTCCGGTTGCCACTTAGTATCCCTTCACAGAACCCTCAAAGATCGACTTTCAAACCTGGAAATGTACAGTAAACTTTAACCCTGTGAAAAGAATGGACATGTCGGACAGCAGTTTCTTCAAGTGCTTCTTTCTGTATTTTATTGGACGACAATTCACTTTTTGCCATAGTCTTCAATATGCTCTGAATATCACTCTTTTGGTTTTACAGGAACAGTGTTCAAACTGTGCCTTATGAGAAGAAACTCATACCCCACTGAGTGTAATGCACACATCACCAAGCTGTTTCTCAGAAAGCTTCTCTCCATTTTTTATCTGACTATATTTCCTATTTCACCATAGGCCTGAAAGTGATTCCAAATATCTCTTCGTGGATCCATCAACGAGGGAGTTTCCAAGCTGCGTAATATGAAGAAAGTTTCATCTATGACAGATGAATAAAGATACCAAAAAGCAGATTCACAGAAAGCTTCTTTCCAGTTTTTATCTGAAGATACTTCCTTTTTCACCATAGTTGTGAATCTGCCCCCGAATGTCACTTCATGGATCCGTCCATGACAGTTTCCAAGCTGCGTAATGTAAAGAGAGCTTTATCTATGTGATATTGTAACACACATTACAGAGTAGTTCCCTAGACAGCTTCTTTCCAGGTTTTGTCTGAGGCTATTTCTCTTTTCACCATAGGCATCAAAGTGCTCCCGAATATCACTTGGTAACTCTTTCTATGAAAGGTTTCCTGACGCTGTATGAGAAGAGAGGTATAACATTGTGAGTGGAATGGAGACGTCACAAGCAGTTCCTCGGAAACCTTCTCTCCAGTTTTGGTCTGAACATATTTCCTTTTTCACTGTAAGCCTCAAAGTGCTCCCGAATATCGCATCAAATGCTAAACATACACAAGGTTAGAAAACTGCTCAAAGAAAAGAGAGGCTTAACTGAGTGAGAGGAATTAAGATGACACAGAGCAGATTCACAGAAAGCTTCCTTCTGGATTTTACCTGAGGATATTCCATTCTCCGTATTCTAAGGATCGTTCCCAAATGTCCTTACTCACATGCCACAAAAACAGTGATTTCCTCTGCTCAATCCAAAGAATTATTTAACTCTATGAGATGAATACAAACATCACAAAAGAGTTGTGCAGAAAGCTTCTCCCCAATTTTCGATGGAAGATACTTTCTTGCTCGACACAGGCCTCCGGTTGCCACTTACTAGCCCTTTGCAGAACCCTCAAAGACCGACTTTCAAACTGGGAATTGTAGAGTAAGGTTTAACCCTGTGAAAAGAATGGACATGTCAGAGAACATTTTCTCCGAGTGATTCTTTCTGTTTTTTATTGGACACCATTTCACTTTTTGCCATAGTCTTCAATGTGCTCTGAATATCACTCTTTTGGTTTTACAGGAACAGTGTTCAAACTGTTCCTTATGAGAAGAAAGTTATACTTCCCTGAGTGTAATGCGCACATCACCAAGCAGTTTCTCACGAAGCTTCTGTCCAGTTTTTATCTGACTATATTTCCTATTCCACCATAGGCCCAAATGTGATCCCATATATTCCTTCACGGATCCATCCATGAGGGTGTTTCCAAGGTGAGTAATGCAAAGAAAGCTTCATCTATGTGAGATGAATAAACATAGCAAAAAGCAGATTCACAGAATGCTTCTTTCCAGTTTTTGTCTGAAGATATTTCCTTTTTCACCATAGTCCTGAATGTGCTACCGAAGGTCCCTTCGTGAATCCGTCCATAACAGTTTCTAAGCTGCATAATGTAAAAGAAGCTTCATCTACGTGAAATGATTACACATATCACAGAATATTTCCTAGAAAGCTTCTTTCCATTTTTTGTCTGAGGCTATTTAACTTTTCACCATTGGCATCAACATGCTCCCGAATATCACTTGGTACCTGTTTCTCCAAAAGTGTTTCTCTGACGCTGTATGAGAAGAGAGTAATAACACTCTGAGTGGAATGCACACATCACAAAGCAGTTCCTTGGAAAGCTTCTCTCCACTTTTGTTCTGAACATATTTCCTTTTTCACCGTAAGCCTCAAAGTTCTCCTGAATATCCCATCACAAATTAAACATACACAGGGTTAGAAAACTGCTGAATGAAAAGAGAGGCTTAACTGAGAGAGTGGAATTAAGACAATGCAGAACAGTTTCGCAGAAAGCTTCCTTCTGAATTTTACCTGAGGATATTTCTTTCTCTATACTCTAAGAATCATTCCCAAATGTGCTTCCTCACATTCCACAATAACAGTGATTTCATGCTGCTCAATCCAAATAATGGTTTAACTCTATGAGACAAATACACACATCGATAAGCAGTTGCTCAGAACGTTTCTCCACAGGTTCCATCAGAAGACGTTTCCTTGCTCACCACAAGCCTCTGGGTGTCACTAAATATAGGTTCACAGATTCTTCAAAGACAGTATCCAACTTGGCACCATAGAGTAAACATTAACTCTGTGAAGTGAATGCACATATCAGAGAGCAGATTCTTGGAACGCTTCTTCCTCCATTTTATTTCAGTATATTTCACTATTCCCCATAGTCCTCAACGCGCTCCAAAATATAACTTTTTCGGTTTCACAGGAAAATGTTCAAATGCTGCCTTTTGTGAATAGAGGTATAACTCTTGAGAGGAATGCATACAACACAAAATACTTTCTCAGAAAGCTCCTATCCAGTTTTTATCTGAAGATATCTCCTCTTTCACTGTAGGCCTGAATGTGCTCCTGAATGTCCTTTCGCGGATCTGTGCATGACGGAGTCTCCAAATTGTGTAATCAAGAAAAGGTTTAACTATGAGAGATGAGTAACTATATCTAACACAAAGCAGATTCACAGAAATATTCTTTCCAGTTTTTGTCTGAGGATTTTTCGTTTTTCACCATAGCCGTCCCTATACTCCCGAATGTCTCTTGATAACTGTTTCCCCAAAAGGGATTCCGGAATCCTCTATGAGTAGAAAGGTATATTTCTGTGAGTGGAATGCACACTTCACAAAGCAGCTTCTTAGAAAGATTCAATACAGTTTCTATCTGAAGACATTTCCTTTCTCACCGTTAGCCTCAAAGCGCTCCTGAATAACCCTTCGCAGATTAAACAAAAACAGTGTTATGATACTGATCAATGCAAAGAGAAGATTAACTGTGTGAGTGAAATTCACCTGACAGATTGAATATTCACAGAAAGCTTCCTTCTAGTTTCTCTCTGAGATTATTTCTTTCTCAGGATATTCTAAAAAGCGTTTCCAAATGTCCTTTCTCAGATTCCACAGAAACAGTGATTTCAACCTGCTCAATCCAGAGAATGATTTAATTCTATGAGATGAATACAAACATCAGAAAAGAGTTACGCAGAAAGCTTCTCTCCAATTTTCGATGAAAGACATTTCCTTGGTCGACACAGGCCTCTGGTTGCCATTTACTATCCCTTTGCAGAACCTTCACAGGCCGACTTTCAAACTGGGAAATGTAGAGTAAGCTTTAACCCTGTGAAAATGATGGGTATGTCAGAAAGCAGTTTCTTCGAGTGTGTCTTTCTGTTTTTTATTGGACACCATTTCACTTTTTGACATAGTCTTCAATGTGCTCCGAATATCATTCTTTTTTGTTTTACAGGAACAGTGTTCAAATTGTGCCTTGCGAGAAGAACATTAAAACTCCGTGAGTGGAATGCACACATCACCAAGCAGTTTCTCAGAAAACTTCTCTCAACTTTTTATCTTATTCTATTTCCTATTTGACCATAGGCCCGTATGTGATCCCAAATATCCCTTCGTGGATCCATCCATGAGGGATTTTCCAAGGTGCATAATGTAAAGAAAGCTTCACTTATGTGAGAAGAATAAACATAGAAAAAAGCCGATTCACAGAAGGCTTCTTTCCAGTTTTTATATTAAGATATTTCCTTTTTCACCATAGTCCGGAGCATGCTCCGGAAAGTCCATACGTGGATCCGTCCATGACAGTTTTCAAGCTGTGTAATGTAAGGAAACCTTTATCTCTGTGAGATCATTACATGTATCACAGAGTAGTTTCCTAGAAAGCTTCTTTCCAGGTTTTGTCTGAGGCTATTTCCCTTCTCATCATCGATATCAACATGCTCCCGAATATCACATGGTACCTCTTTCTCCAAAAGGATTTCCCTGACGCTGTATGAAAAGAGATGTATAACACTGTGAGTGGAATGCACACGTCAGAAAGCAGTTGTTCGGAACGCTTCTCTAAAGTTTCGGTCTGAACATATTTCCTTTTTCATCGTAAGCCTCAAAGTGCTCCCGAATGTCCCATAACACGCTAAACATACAAAGGATTATAAAACTACTCAACGTAAGGAGAGTCTTAACTGAGTGAGAGGAATTAAGACGACACTTAGTAGTTTCACAGAAAGCTTCCTTCTGGATTTTACCTGAGGATACTTCTTTCTCCATGTTCTAAGGATCGTTCCCAAGTATCCTTCCTCAGATTCCACAAAACCAGTGATTTCAATCTGCTCAATGCAAAGAATGGTTTAAATTTAGGAGACGAATACACACATCACAAAGCAGTTGCTCAGAATGTAACCCTGCAGGTTTCATCGGAAGATGTTTCTTTGCTCACCACAAGCTTTTGGGCATCATTAAATATCCCTTCACAGATTCTACAATGACAGAATTTCAAAACTGAGCAACATAGAGTAAGCATAAATTCTGTGAAGTAAATGCACATATCAGAGAGTAGATTCTTTGAACACTTCTTTCTCGATTTTCTTTTCAGTATATTTCACTACTTGGCATAGTCTTCAGTTCGCTCCAAAATATCACTTTCTTGGTTACACAGGAACAGTGCTTAAACACTGCCTTGTGAGAAAAGAGGTATAACTCCCTGAGCGGAATGCATACGTCACAAGTATGTTGTGTTTCTCAGAAGGCTTCTATCCAGTTTTTATCTGATGGTATCTCCTCTTTCACAGTAGGTAGGAATGTGCTCCCGAATGTCCCTTCATGTTTCAGAGCATGTCGGAGTTTCCAAACTGCTTAATATAAGAAAGGTTTGAACTAGGCAAAATGAATAGATATATCTAACACGAAGCAGTTTCACAGAAATCTTCTTACCAGATTTGTCTGAGGGTATTTCCTTTTTCACCACAGCCACCAATATATTCCCGAATGTCTCTTGGTAGCTTTTTTTCAAAAGGGATTATGGAATCCTCTAGGAGAAGAAAGTGTATTTCTGTGAGGGAAATGTACACATCACAAAGCAGCTCCTCAGAAAGCTTCTCTTCAGTTTATATCTGAAGACGTTTCCTTCCTCACCGTAACCCTCAAATCGCTCCTGAATATCCCTTCACAGTCTAAACAAAAACGGTATTATGATACTGCTCATTGAAAAGAGAAGCTTAACTGTGTGAACGGAATTCAGGTGACACAGTGCAGGTCCACAGAAATCTTTCTTCTGCTTTCTCTCTGTGGTTATTTCTTTTTCAGGGTATTCTAAAGTGTGTCTCCAAATATCCTTTCTCAGACTCCACAGAAACAATGATTTCAAACTGCTAAATCTAAAGAATGATTTAACTCTTTGAGATGAACACAAACATCACATAAGAGTTGCACAGAAAGCTTTTCTCCAATTTTCGATGGGAGACATTTCCTTGCTCGACACAGGCCTCCGGTTGCCACTTACTATCCCTTCGCAGAACACACAGAGGCCAACATTCAACCTGGGAAATGTAGAGAAAGCTCTAACCCTGTGAAAAGAATGGGAATGTCAGAGAGCAGTTTCTTCAAGTGCTTCTTTCTGTTTCTCATTGGACGACATTTCACTGTTTGCCATATTCTTCAATGTGCTCCGAATATCACTGTTTTGATTTTTCAGGAACAGTGTTCAAACTGTGCCTTATGAGAAGAACATTAAAACCCCTGAGTGGAATGCACACATCACCAATCAGTTTCTCAGAAAGCTTCTCTCCAGTATTTATCTGACTACGTTTCCTATTGATCATAGACCCGAATGTGATCCCAAATATCCCTTCGTGGATCCATCCACGACGGAGTTACCAAGCTGCGTAATGTAAAGAAAGCTTCATCTACGTGAGAAGAATAAACATAAAAAATGCAGATTCACAGAAAGATTCTTTCCAGTTTTTATCTGAAGATATTTCCTTTTTCACCATAGTCTTGAGTGTGCTCCTGAAAGTCCCTTCGTGGATCCATCCATGACAGTTTTCAAGCTGTGTAATATAAGGAAACCCTTATCTATGTGAGATGCTTACACATTCCACAGAGTAGTTTCCTAGAAATTTTCTTTCCAGCTTTTGTCTGAGGCTATTTCTCTTTTCATCATCGGTATCAACATGCTCCCGAATATCACTTGGTATCTGTTTCTCCAAAAGAGTTTCCCCAGTGCTGTATGAGAAGAGAGGTATAACACTGTGAGTGGAATGCACACGTCACAAAGCAGTTCCTCGGAAAGCTTCTCTCCAGTTTCGGTCTGAACATATTTCCTTTTTCACTCTAAGCCTCAAAATGCTCCCGAATGTCCCATCACATGCTAAACATACACAGGGTTATAAAACTACTCAAAGTAAGGAGAGGCTTAACTGAGTGAGAGGAATTAATATGACACATAGTAGTTTCACAGAAAGCTTCCTTCTGGATTTTACCTGAGGATATATCTTTCTCCATGTTCTAAGGATCGTTCCCATGTGTCCTTCCTCAGATTCCACAAAATCAGTGATTTCAATCTGCTCAATCCAAAGAATGGTTTAAATCTATGAGAAGAATTCACACATTGGAAAGCAGTTGCTCAAAATGTTACTCTGTAGGTTTCATTGGAAGATGTATCCGTGCTCACCACAAGCCTCTGGGCATCACTAAATATCCCTTCACAGATTTTTCAAAGACAGAATTTCAAAACTCGGCAACATGCAGTAAGCATAAATTCTGTGAAGTGAATGCACATATCAGAGAGCATATTTTTGGAGCACTTCTTCCTCGATTTTATTTCAGTATATTTCACTATTCATCATAGTCCGTGGTGCGCTCCTACATATCAATTTTTCGGTTTCACAGGATCAGTGGTCAAACCCTGCCTTGTGAGAAAAGAGGTATAACTCCCTGAGTGGAATGCATACATCACAAAGTAGTTTCTCAGAATGCTTCCTTCCAGTTTTTATCTGATGATATCTCCTTCTTCACCAAAGGCCTGAATGTGCTACCGAATGTCCCTTCACAGATCCATGCATGACGGAGTTTCCAAACTGCATAATATAAGAAAGGTTTGAGCTATGTGAGATGAATAGATATTTCTAACATGAAGCAGTTTCACAGAAATCTTTCCAGTTTTGCCTGAGGATATTTTCTTTTTCACCACAGCCGTCCCTATACTCCCGAATGTCTCTTGGTACCTTTTTCTCCAAAAGGGATTCCGGAATTCTCTAGAAGAAAGGTATATTTCTGTGAGTGGAATGCACACGTCACAAAGCAGCTCCTCAGAAAGCTTCTCTCCAGTTTATATCTGAAGACGTTTCCTTCCTCACATTAACCCTCAAATCGTTCCTGAATATCCCTTTGCAGTCTAAACAAAAACAGTGTTTTGATAATGCTCAATGAAAAGAGAAGCTTAAATGTGTGAGCGGAATTCAGGTGACACAGAGCAGGTTCACAGAAAGCTTCCTTTGTGGTTTCTTTCTGAGGTTATTTCTTTTTCAGGGTATTCTAAAGAGCATCTCCAAATGTCCTTTCTCAGATTCCACAGAAACAGTGATTTCAAACTGGTCAATCAAAAGAATGATTTAACTCTTTGAGATGAATACAAACATTACAAAAGAGTTGCACAGAAAGCTTCTCTCCAAATTTCGATGGGAGACATATCCTTGCTCAACACCGGCCTCTGGTTGCCACTTACTATCCTTTTGCAGAACCCTAAGAGGCCGACTTTCAAACTGGGAAATGTAGAGTAAGCTTTAACCCTGTGAAAAGAATGGTCATGTCAGAGAGCAGTTTCTTCGAGTGCTTCTTTCTGTTTTTATTTGGATGATATATCACTTTTTGCCATGGTCTTCAATGTGCTCCGAATATCACCCTTTTGGTTTTACAGGAACAGTGTTCAAAGTGTGCCTTATGAGAAGAACATTAAAACTCCCTGAGTGGAATGGACACATCACCAAGCAGTTTCTCAGAAAGCTTCTCTCCAGTTTTTATCTGACTATATTTCCTATTTCACCATAGGCTCAAATGTGATCCCAAATATCACTTCGTGGATCTATTTACGAGGGAGTTTACAAGCTGAGTAATGTAAAGAAAGCTTCATCTATGTGAGAGGAATAAACATAGCAAAAAGCAGATTCACAGAAAGTTTCCTTCCAGTTTTTATCTGAATATATGTCCTTTTTCAACATAGTCCTGTACATGCTCGCGAAGATCCCTTCGTGGATCCGTCCATGACAGTTTCCAAGCTGCATAATATATAAAACCTTTATCTATGTGAGATGATTACACGTATCACAGAGTAATTTTCTAGAAAGCTTCTTTCCAGTTTTTGTCCAAGGCTATTTCAACTTTCACCATTGGGATCAACATGCTCCTGAATATTACTTGGTACCTGTTTCCCCAAAAGGGTTTCCCCTACACTGTATGAGAAGAGATGTATAACACTGTAAGTGGAATGCACACATCACAAAGCAGTTCCACAGAAAGCTTCTCTCCAGTTTCGGTCTGAATTTGTTTCCTTTTTCACCATAAGCCTCAAAGTGCTCCCGAATATCCCATCACACGCTAAACATACACAGGGTTAGAAAACTGCTCAATGAAAAAAGAGGATTAACTGAGCGAGAGTAATTAAGATGACACAGTGTAGTTTCACAGAAAGCTTCCTACTGGATTTTTCCTGAGGGTATTTCTTTCTCCATACTCTAAGGATTGTTCCCAAATGTCCTTCCTCAGATGCCACAAAAACAGTTATTTCAAGCTTCTCAATCCAAGGAATGGTTTAACTCGATGAGACGAATACACACATCATAAATAGTTGCTCAGAAAGGTTCTCTGCAGGTTTCTTCAGAAGATGCTTCCTGGCTCACCACAAGCCTCCGGGCATCAGCAAATATCCCCTCAGAGATTCTTCAAAGACAGAGTTTCAAAACTGGGCAACATAGAGTAAGCATTAAGTCTGTGAAGTGAATGCACATATCAGGGAGCAGATTTTTGGAATGCTTCTTTCTCGATTTCATTTCAGTACATTTCATTATTCGCCAGAGTCCTCAATGCGTTGTGAAATATCACCTTTTCGGTTTCACAGGAACAGTGTTCAAACGTTGCCTTGTGAGAAAAATGTTAAAACTCCCTGAGTGGAATGCATACATCACAAAGCAGTTTCTCAGAAATCTTCCATGAAGTTTTGAACTGAAGATATCTCCTTTCTCATCATAGGTTTGAATATGCTCCCGAAACTCCCTTCGTGGATTCGTGCATGACGGAGTTTCCAAACTGCGTAATATAAGTTATAACTATGGGAGATGAATAAATACATCTGACACAAAGCAGTTTCATGGAAATCTTCTTTCCAATATTTGTCTGAGGTTATTTCTTTTATCACGATAGCCGTCCCTTCACTTCCAAATGTCTGTTGGTAGCTTTTTCTCCAGAAGGGATTCCGGAATCCTCCAGGAGAAGAAAGGCATATTTCTGTGAGTGGAATGCACACATCACAAAGCAGCTCTTCAGAGCGCTTCTCTCCAGTTTCTATCTGAAGACGTTTCCTTTCTCACCATAAGCCTCAAAGCGCTGCTGAATATCCTGTTGCAGACTAAACAAAAACAGTGTTATGCTACGGCTCAATGACAAGAGAAACTTTACTGTGTGAGTGGAAATCACGTGAAACAGAGCAGTTTCACAGAAAGCTTCCTTCTGGTTTCTCTCTGAGGTTATTTCTTTTTCAGGATATTCTAAGGAGCGTTTCCAAATGTCCTTTCTCAGATTCCACAGAAACAGTGATTTCAAAGAGCTCAATTCAAAGAAAGATTTAACTCTATGAGATGAATGCAAACATCACAAAAGAGTTGCACAGAAAGCTTGTATCCAATTTTCGATGGAAGACATTTCCTTGCTCAACACAGGCCTCTGATTGCCACTTATTATCTCTTCGCAGAACCCTCAAAGACCAACTTTGAAACTGGAAACTGTAGAGTAAGCTTTAACACTGTGAAAAAAATGGACATGTCTGAGAGCAGTTTCTTCGAGTGCTTGTTTCTGTTTATTATTGGACTACATTTCCCTTTTTGCAATAGTCTTCAATGTGCTCCAAATATCACTCTTTTGGTTTTACAGGAATAGTGTTCAAACTGTGCCTTATGAGAAGAACATTAAAAAACCCTGAGTGGAATCCACACATCACCAAGCAGTTTCTCACAAAGCTTCTTTCCAGTTTTTATCTGACTATATTTCCTATTTCACCATTGGCCCGAATGTGATCCCAAATATCCATTCGTGGATCCATCCCCAAGGGAGTTTCTTAGCTGCGTAATGCAAAGAAAGCTTCATCTATGTGAGATGAATAAACATAGCAAAAAGAAGATTCACAGAAAGCTTCTTTCCAGTTTTTATCTGAAGATATTTTCTTTTTCACCATAGTCCTGAATCTTCTCCCGAATATCCATTCGTGGATCCATCCATGACAGTTTCCAAGCTGCACAATGTAAAGAAAGCTTTATATATGTGAGGTGATTACACATATCACAGAGTAGTTTCCTAGAAAGGTTATTTCCAGGTTTTGTCTGACGCTATTTCTCTTTTCACCATCAGCATCAACATGCTCCCGAATGTCACTTGGTAATTATTTCTCCAAAGGGTTTCCCTGATGCTGTATGAGAAGAGATGTATAACACTGTGAGTGGAATGCACACGTCACAAAGCAGTTCCTCGGAAAACTTCTCTCCAGTTTCAGTCTGAACATATTTCCTTTTTCACCATTATCCTCAAAGTGCTCCCGAATATCCCATCACACACTAAACATACACAGGTTTAGAAAACTGTTCAATGAATAGAGAGGCTTAACTGAGCGAGAGGAATTAATAGGACACATAGCAATTTCACAGAACACTTCCTTCTGGATTTTACCTGAGGATATTTCTTTCTCCGTATTCTAAGGATCGTTCCCAAATGTCCTTCCTCAGATTCCACAAAAGCAGTGATTTCAAGCTGATCAATCCAAAGAATGGTTTACCTCTATGAGACGACTACACATATCGCAAAGCAGTTGCGCCGGAAGTGTCTCTGCAGGATTCATCAGAAGACGTTTCCTTGCTCACCAAAAGCCTCCGGGTGTCCCTAAATATCCCTTCACAGATTCTTGAAAGACTGAGTTTCGAAACTGGGCAAGTTAGAGTAAGCAGTAACTCTCTGAAGTGAATGCACATATCAGAAAGCAGATTCTTGGAACGCTTCTTCCTCGATTTTGTTTCAGTATACTTCACTATTTGCCATAGTCCTCAATGCACTCCGAAATATCACTTTTCGGTTTCACAAGAACACTGTTCAAACACTGTCTTGTGAGAAAAGTGGTATAGCTCCCTGACTTGAATGCACACACCACAAAGTAGTTTCTCAGAAACCTTCTATCAAGTTTTTATCTGAAGATATCTCCTCTTTCACCATAGGCCTGAATGTGCTCCCGAATGTCCCTTCGTGGATCTGTGTATGACGGAGTTTCGAAACTGCGTAATATAAGTTTTAACTATGCTAGATGAATCAATATATCTAACACAAAGTAGTTTCACAGAAGTCTTCTTTCAAGTTTTTGTCAGAGTATATATCCTTTTTCAACATAGCCGTCCCTATATTCCCGGATATCTCTTGGTAGCTTTTTGTCCAAAAGGAATTCCGGAATCCTCTATGAGAAGAAAGGTATATTTCTGTGAGTGGAATGCACACGTCACAGAGCAGCTCCTCAGAAAGCTTCTCCCCAGTTTCTATCTGAGACATTTCCTTTCTCACCATAAGCCTCAACGCGCTCCTGAATATGCATTTTGCAGACTAAACAAAAAGAGTGATATGATACTGTTCAATGAAAAGAGAAACTTAACAGTGTGAGCGAAATTCACGTTAAACAGATTAGTTTCACAGAAAGCTTCCTTCTGGTTTCTCTCTGAGGTTATTTCTTTTTCAGGATATTCTAAATAGCGTTTCCAAATGTCCTTTCTCAGATTCCACAGAAACAGTGATTTCAAACTGCTTATTCCAATGAATGATTTCACTCTATGAGAAGAATACAAACATCAAAAAAGAACTGCGCAGAAAGCTTCTCTCCAATTTTCGATGGAAGACATTTTGTTGCTCGACACAGGCCTCCGGTTGCCACTTAATATCCCTTCACAGAACCTTCAAAGACTGACTTTGAAACTGGGAAGTGTAGAGTAAGCTTTAACCCTGTGAAAAGAATGGACATGTCAGAGAGCAGTTTCTTCGAGTGCTTCTTTCTGTTTTTTCTTGGCCGACATTTCACTTTTTCCCATAGTCTTCAATGTGCTCTGAATATCACTCTTTTGCTTTTACAGGAATAGTGTTCAAACTGTGCCTCATGAGAAGAAAGTGGTAACTCCCTGAGTGGAATGCACACATCACCAAATGGTTTCTCAGAAAACTTCTCTCCAGTATTTATCTGGCTATATTTCCTAATTGACCATAGGCCCGAAAGTGATCCCCAACATCCCTTCACGGATCCATCCTCGACGGAGTTTCCAGCTACGTAATGTAAAGAAAGCTTTATCTATTGAGATAAATAAACATAACAAAAAGTAGATCACAGAAACCTTCTTTCCAGTTTTTATCTGAAGATATTTCCTTTTAACCATAGTCGTGAATGCTCCCGAAGGTCCCTTCATGGATCTGTCCATGACAGTTTCCAAGCTGTGTATTTAAAGAAAGCTTTATCTATGTGAGATGATTACACATATCACAGAGTAGTTTCCTAGAAAGCTTCTCTCCAGTTTTAGTCTGAGGCTATTTCCCTTTTCACCATCGGCATCAACATGCTCCCGAATATCACTTGATACCTCTTTCTCCAGCAGGGTTTCCCTGATGCTGTAGGAGAAGAGAGTTATACCACTGTGAGTTCACTGCACACATCACAAAGCAGTTCCTCAGAGAGCATCTCTCCAGTTTCGGTCTGAACATATTTACTTTTTCAAAGTATGCCTCAAAATGGTGCTGAATATCCCATCACACGCTAAATACACACAGTGTTAGAAAACTGCTCAATGAAAGGAGAGGCTTAACTGAGTGAGGGGAATTAAGATGACACAGAACAATTTCACAGAAATCTTCCTTCTGGATTTTACCTGAGGATATTTCTTTCTCCATGTTCTAAGGATGGTTCCCAAATGTCCCCCTGAGATCCTGCAAAAACAGTGATTTCAAGCTGCTGAATTGAAAGAATGGTTTAACCCTACGAGATGAACACACACATTGCAAAGCAGTTGCTCAGAAAGTTTCTCTGTAGGTTTCGTTGGAAGACATTTCCTTGCTCACCACAAGCCTCTGGTCGTCACTAAAAATCCCTTCACAGATTCTTCAAAGACAGAGTTTCGAAACTGAGCAAAATAGAGTAAGCACTAACTCTGTGAAGTGAATGCAAATATCAGAGAGCAGATTCTTGGAACACTTCTTTCCGATTTTATTTCAGTATATTTCACTATTTGCCATAGTCCTCAATGCGCTCTGGAATATCACCTTTTCGGTTTCACAGTAACAGTATCCAAACATTGTCTTGTGAGAAAAGAGGTATAACTCCCTGAGTGGAATGCATACATCACAAAGTTGTTTCTCACAAAGCTTCTATTCAATTTTTATCTGAAGATACTTCCTCTTTCACCGTAGGCCTGAATGTGCTCCCGAATGTCCCTTCGCTGATCTGTGCATCACGGAGTTTCCAATCTGCCTAATTTAAGAAAAGTTTTAAGTATGTGAGATGAATAAATATATCTAACACAAAGGATTTTCACAGAAATCTCCTTTGCAGTTTTTGTCCAAGGTTATTTCCTTTTTCAACATAGCCATGCCTATAATCCCGAATGTCTCTTGGTAGCTTTTTCTTTAAAAGGGATTCCGAAATCCTCTATGAGAAGAAAGGTATATTTCTGTGAGTGGAATGCACACATCACAAAGCAGCTCCTCAGAAAGCTTCTCTCCAGTATCTATCTGAAGACGTTTCCCTTCTCCCCATAAGCCTCAAAGTGCTCCTGAATATCCCTTCACAGGCTAAACAAAAACAGTGTTTTGATACTGCTCAATGAAAAGCTTAACTGTGTGAGTGGAACTCACATAACACAGAGCAGTTTCACAGAAAACTTCCTTCTGGTTTCTCCCTGAGGTTATTTCTTTTTCAGGATATTCTAAAGAGTGTTTCCAAATGTCTTTTCTCACATTGCACAGAAACAGTAATTTCAAACTGCTCCATCCAAAGAATGATTTAACTCTGTGATAAGAATGCAAACATCACAAAAGAGTTGCGCAGAGAGCTTCTCTCCAATTTTCGGTGGAAGACATTTCCTTGCTCCTCACAGGCCTCCGGTTGCCACTTACTATCCCTTTGCAGAACCCTCAAAGACCGACTTTCAAACTGGGAAATATAGAGTAAGTTTTAACCCTGTGAAAAGAATGGACATGTCAGAGAGCAGTTTCTTCAACTGCTTCTTTCGGTTTTTTATTGGTGGAAATTTCACTTTTTGCCATAGTCTTCAATGTGCTCCAAAAATCACCCTTTTGGTTTTACAGGAACACTGTTAAAACTGTGCCTTATGAGAGGAAACTTATAACTCCTTGAGTGGAATGCACAAATCACTAAGCAGTTTCTCTGAAAGCTGCTCTCCAGTTTTTATCTGACTATATTTCCTATTTCAACAGAGGCCTGAATGTGGACCCAAATATCCATTCATGGATCCATTCACGAGGGAGTTTCCATGCTGCATAATGTAAAGAAAGCTTCATCTATGTGAGAAGAATAAACATAGCAAAAAGCAGATTCATAGAAAGCTTCTTTCCAGTTTTTATCTGATGATAGTTCTTTTTTCACCATAGTCATGAATGTGCTCCCGAAGGTCCGTTCGTGGAGCCGTCCATGACAGTTTCCAAGCTGCGTAATGCAAAGAAAGCTTTATCTATGTGAGATGATTACACATATCACAGAGTAGTTTCCTAGAAAGCTTCTTTCCAGTTTTGGTCTGCGGCTATTCCCTTTTCACCATCAGCATCAACATACTCCTGAATATCACTTAGTACCCATTTCTCTACAAGGGTCTCCCCGATGCTGTATGAGAAGAGAACTATAATACTGTGAGTGGAATGCACACGTCACAAAGCCATTCCTCGGGAAGTTTCTCTCTAGTTTCGGTCTGAACATATTTCCTTTTTCACCGTAAGCCTCAAAGTGCTCCCGAATATCCCATCACACGCCAAACATGCACAACGTTAGAAAACAGCTCTATGAAAAGAGAAGCTTAACTGAGTGAGAGGAATTGAGACGACACAGAGCAGTTTCAAAGAAAGGTTCCTTCTGGATTTTACCTGAGGATATTTCTTTCTCCGTATTCTAAGGATCGTTCCCAAATGTGCTTCCTCAGTTTCCACAAAAATGGTGATTTGAAACTGCTCAATCCAAAGAATGGTTTAACTCTATGAGACGAATACACACATTGCAAATTAGTTGCTCAGAATGTTTATCTGCAGGTTTCATCGAAAGACGTTTCCTTGCTCACCACAAACCTCCAGGCGTCACTAAATATCCCATCACAGATACTTCAAAGACAGAGTTTCGAAACTGGGCAACATAGAGTAAGCATTAACTCTGTGACGTAAATGCACATATCGCATAGCAGATTAATGGAACGCTTCTTCCTCGATATTATTTCAGTATATTTCACTATTCATCATAGTCCTCAATGCGCTATGAAATATCACTTTTTCGATTTCACAGGAACAGTGTTCAAACACTGCCTTGTGAGAAAAGAGGTAAAACTTCCTGAGTGGAATGCATTCACCACAAAGTAGTTTCTCAGAAAGCTTCTATCCAGTTTTTATCTGAAGATATCTCCTCTTTCACCGTAGGCCTGACTGTGCTCCCGAATGTCCCTTCACTGATCCTTGGATGAGGTAGTTTCCAAACTGCGTAATATAAGAAAAGTTTAACTATGTGAGATGAATACACATATCTAACACAAAGCAGTTTCACAGAAATCTTCTCTCCAGTTTTTGTCTGAGGATATTTCCTTTTTCACCGTAGCCATCCCATTACTCCCGAATGTCTCTTTGTAGCTTTTTCTCCAAAAGTGATTCCAGAATCCTCTATGAGAAGAAAGGTATATTTCTGTGAGTGGAATGCACACGTCAGAAAGCAGCTCCTCAGAAAACTTCTCTCCAGTTTCTATAGGAAGACGTTTCCTTTCTCACCATGAGTCTCAAAGAGCTCCTGAATATCACTTAGCTGACTACACAAAAACAGTGGTATGATACTGCTCAAAGGAAAGAGAAGCTTAACTGAGTGAGCAGAATTCACGTGGCACAGTGCAGTTTCACAGAAAACTTTCTTCTAGTTTCTCTCTGAGGTTATTTCTTTTTCAGGATATTCTAAAGAGCGTCTCCAACTGTCCTTTCTCAGATTCCAGAGAGACAATGATTTCAAACTGCTCAATCCAAAGAAGGATCTCACTCTATGAGATGAATACAAACATCACAAAAGAGTTGCGCCGAAAGCTTCTCTCCAATTTTCCATGGAAGAGATTTCCTGGCTCGACACAGGCCTCAGTTGCCACTTATTATCCCTTTGCAGAACCCTCAAAGACCGACTTTCAAACTGGGAAATGTAGAGTAAGCTTTAACACTGTGAAAGGAATGCACATGTCAGAGAGCAGTTTTTTCAAGTGCTTCTTTATGTTTTTTATTGGACGACATTTCACTTTTTGTCATAGTCTTCAGTGTGCTCCGAATATCACTCTTTTGGTTTTACAGGAACAGTTTCCAACAGTGCCTCATGAGAAGAAATTGTTAACTCCCTGAGTGGAATGCACACATCACCAAGCAGTTTCTCAGAAAGCTTCTCTCTGGTTTTTATCTGACTATATTTCCTATTTCACCATAGGTCCAGATGTGATGCCAAATATCCCTTCCCAGATCCATCCACGAGGGAGTTTCCAAGCTGCGTAATGTAAAGAAATCTTCATCTATGTGAGATGAATAATCATAGTAAAAACCAGATTCACAGAAAGCTTTTTTCCCGTTTTTTGCTTTATATATATCCTTTTTCATCGTAGTCTTGAATGGGCTCCTGAAGTTCCCTTCATGAATGCTTCCATGACAGTTTCTAAGCTGCGTAATGTAAAGAAAGCTTTATCTATGTGATGTGATTACACATATCAGAGAGTAGTTTCATAGAAAGCTTCTTTCCAGTTTTTGTCTGAGGCTACTTCCCTTTTCATGATCGGCATCAACATGCTCCCATATATCACTTGGTACCTGTTTCTCCAAAAGGGTTTCCCCGATGCTGTATGAGAAGAGAGGTATAACATTGTGAGTGGAATGCAGACGTCACAAGTAGTTCCTCGGAAACCTTCTCTCCAGTTTTGGTCTGAACATATTTCCTTTTTCACAGTAAGCCTGGAAGTGCTACCGAATATCCCACCACACGCTAAACATACACAGGGTTAGAAAACTGCTCAATGAAAAGAGAGATTTAACTGAGCAAGTGGAATTAAGACAACACAGAGCAGTTTCACAGAAAGCTTCGTTCTGGATTTTACCTGAGAATATTTCTTTCTCCATGTCCTAAGGATCGTTCTCAAATGTCCTTCCTCAGATTTCACAAAAACAGTGATTTCAAGCTGCTGGATGGAAAGAATGGTTTAACTCTATGAGACGAATACACACATCACAAAGCAGTTTCTCAGAAAGTTTCTCTGCAGGTTTCATCGGAAGACGTTTCCTTGCTCACCACAAGCCTCCAGGAGTCACTAAATATCCCTTCATAGATCCTTCAAAGACCGAGTTTCGAAACTGGGCAACATACACTAATCATTAACTCTGTGAAGTGAATGCACATATCAGAGAGCAGATTCTTGGCACACTCCTTCCACGATTGTATTTCAGTGTATTTCACTATTCGCCATAGTCCTCCAGGCACTCCAAAATATCACTTTTTCGGATTCACAGGAACACTGTTGAAGCACTGCCTTGTGAGAAAGGACGTATAACTCCCAGAGTGTTATGCATATATCACAAAGTACTTTCTCAGAAAATTTCTACCCAGTTTTTATCTGAAGATATCTCCTCTTTCACTGTAGGCCTGAATCTGCTCCCAAATTTCCCTTTGCATATCCGTGTATGACAGAGGTTCTAAACTGTGTAATATAAGAAAAGTTTTAACTATGCGAGGTGAATCAATATATCTAACACAAAGCAGGTTCACAGAAATCTTCTTTCCAGTTTTTGTCTGAGGATATTTCCTTTTTCACCATAGCCATCCCTGTACTCCCGAATGTCTCTTGGTATCTTTTTCTCCAAAAGGGGTTCCGGAATCCTCTATGAGAAAAAGGTATATTTCCGTGAGTGGAATGCACACGTCACAAAGCAGCTCCTCAGAAAGCTACTCTCCAGTTTCTAACTGAAGATGTTTCCTTTCTCACTGTAAGCCTTAAAGCGCTCCTGAATATCCCTTCACAGACTAAACAAAAACAGTGTTATGATACTGCTCAATGAAAAGGGAAGCTTAACTTTGTGAGCGTAATTCACATGACACAGAGCAGTTTCACAGAAAGCTTCCTTCTGGTTTCTATCTGAGGTTATTTCTTTTTCAGGATATTCTAAAGAGCGTTTCCAAATGTCCTTTCTCAGATCCAACAGAAACAGTGATTTCAAACTGCTCAATCCAAAAAATGATTTAACTCTATGAGATGAATACAAACATCACAAAAGAGTTGCACAGAAAGCTTCTCTCCAGTTTTCGATGGAAGACATTTCCTTGCTAAACACAGTCCTCTGGTTGCCACTTACTATCCCTTCATAGAACCCTCAGAGACCGACTTATGAACTGGGAAATGGAGAGTAAGCTCTAACACTGTGAAAAGAATGGACATGTCAGAGAGCAGTTTTCGACTGCTTGTTTCTGTTTTTTCTTGGCCGACATTTCAATTTTTCCTATAGTCTTCAATGTGCTCCGAATATCACTCTTTTTGTTTTACAGGTACAGTGTTCAAACTGTGCCTTATGAGAAGAAAATCATAAATCCTTGAGTGGAATGCACACGTCACAAAGCAGTTTCTCGGAAAGCTTCTCTCCAGTTTTTCTCTGACTATATTTGCTATTTCACCATAGGCCCGAATGTGATCCCAAATATCCCTTCAGTGATCCATTAAAGAGGGAGTTTCCAAGTTCTGTGATGTAAAGAAAGCTTCATGTATGTGAGATGAAAAAACATAGCAAAAAGCAGATTCACAGAAAGGTTCTTTCCACCCTTTATCTGAAGATAGTTCCTTTTTCACCATAGTCCTGAATGTGCTCCCGAAGGTTCCTTCATGGATTCGTCCATGACAGTTTCAAAGATGCGTAATATATAGAAAGCTTTATCTATGTGAGATGATTACACATATCACAGAGTAGTTTCCTAGAAAACTTCTTTCCAGTTTTTGTCTGAGGCTATTTCCCTTTTCACCATCGGCATCAACATGCTCCCGAATATCCCTTGGTACCTGTTTCTCCAAAAGGGTTTCCCCGACGCTATATAAGAAGAGAGATATAACACTGTGAATGGAATGAACACGTAACAAAGCAGTTCCTCAGAAAGCTTCTCTCCAGTTTCAGTCTAAACATACTTCCTTTTTCACCGTTACCCTCAAAGTGCTCCCGAATATCCCATCACACGCTAAACACACACAGGGTTGGAAAACTGCTCAATGAAAAGAGAGGCTTAACTGAATGAGAGGAATTAATACAACACAGAGCAGTTTCACAGAAAGCTTCCTTCTGGATTTTACCTGAGGATATTTCTTTCTCCACATTCTAAGGATCGTTCCCAAATGCCCTTCCTCAGATGCCACAAAAACAGTGATTTCAAGCTGATCAATCCGAAGAATGGTTTAACTCTGTGAGACGAATACACACAATGCAAAGCAGTTCCTCAGAAGATTTCCTTGCAGGTTTCATCCAAAGACGTTTCCTTGCTCACCACAAACCTCCGGGCGTCACTAAATATCCATTCACAGATTCCTCAAAGACAGAGTTTCGAAACTAGGAAACATAGAGTAAGCATTAACTCTGTGAAGTGAATGCACATATCAGAGAACAGATTCTTGAAACTCTTCTTCCTCGATTATATTTCAGTATATTTCATTATTCGTCATAGTCCCCAATGCGCTCCAAAATATCAATTTTTCGGATTCACAGGAACAGTGTTCAAATGCTGCCTTGTGAGAAAAGAGGTATAACTCCCTGAAGGGAATGCATACATCACAAAGTGGTTTCTCAGACAGCTTCTATCCAGTTTTTATCTGAAGATATCTCCTTTTTCACCGTAGGCCTGAATGTGCTTCTGAATGTCTGTTTGCAAATCCGTGCATGACGGATTTTTGAAATGCATAATATAAGGAAATTTTAACCATGTGAAATGTATAAATATATCTCACACAAAGCAGTTTCACAGAAATCATCTTTCCAGTGTTTGTCTGAGGATATTTCCTTTTTCACCATAGCCCTCCCTATACTCCCGAACGTTTCTTGGTAGCTCTTCCTCCAAAAACGAGCCAGAATCCTCTAGGACAAGAAAGGTATATTTCTGTGAGTGGAATGCACAAGTCACAAAGCAGCTCCTCAGAAAGCTTCCCTCCAGTTTCTATCTGAAGACGTTTCCTTTCTCACCATAAACCTCAAAGCGCTGCTGTATATGCCTTCACAGACTACACAAAAACAGTGTTATGATACAGTTCAATGAAAAGCGAAGCTTCACTGTGTGAGCAGAATTCACGTGACACAGAACAGTTTCACAGAAAGCTTCCTTCTGATTTCTATCTGACGTTATTTCTTTTTCAGGATATTCTAAATAGCGTTTCCAAATGTCCTGTCTCAGATTCCACAGAAACAGTGATTTCAAACTGCTCAATTGAAAGACTGATTTAACTCTATGAGATGAATATAAACATGTCAAAAGAGTTGCACAGAAAGCTTCTCTCCAATTTTCGATGGAAGACTTTTCCTTGCTCGACAGAGGCCTCCGGTTGCCACTTACATCCCTTCACACAACCCTAAAAGACCGACTTTCAAACTGTGAAATGTAGAGAAAGCTTTATCCCTGTGAGAAGATTCGACATGTCAGAGAGCAGTTTCTTCAAGTGCTTCTTTCTGTTTTTTATTGGACGACAAGTCACTTTTTGCCATAGTCTTCAATGTTCTCCCAATATCACTCTTTTGGTTTTACAAGAACAGTGTTCAAACTGTTCCTTCTGAGAAGAAAGTTATAACTCCCTGAGTGGAATGCACACATCACCACGCAGATTCTCAGAAAGCCTCTCTCCAATTTTTATCTGTCTATATTTGCTTTTCACCCTAGGCCTGAATGTGATCCCAAAGATCCTTTTGCGGATCAATCCATGAGGCAGTTTCCAAGCTGTGTAATGTAAACAAAGCTTCATCTATGTGAGATGAATAAACATAGTGAAAAGAAGATTCACAGACAGCTTCTTTCCAGTTTTTAATCTGAAGATATTTCCTTTTTCATCATAGTCCTGGATGTGCTCCAGAAGGTCACGTCGAGGATCCATCCATGACAGTTTTTGAGCTGCGTAATGTAAAGAAAGCTTTATCTATGTGAAATGATTAAACATATCACAGAGTAGTTTCCTAGAAAGCTTCTTTCCAGTTTTTGTCAAGGCTAATTCTCTTTTCACCATCGTAATCAACATACTCCCGAATATCACTTGGTACCTGTTTCTCCAAAAGGTTTTTCCAGATGCTATATGAGAAAAGAGGTATAAAACTGTGAGTGGAATGCATACGTCACAAAGCAGTTCCTCGGAAACGTTCTCTCCAGTTTTGGAATGAACATACTTTATTTTCCACCGTAAGCCTCAAAGTGCTCCCTAATATCCCATCACACGCTAAACACACACAGGGTTAGAAAACCGTTCAATGAAAGAGAGGCTTAACTGAGCGAGAGGAATTAAGGTGACACAGAGCAGTTTCACAGAAAGCTTCTTTCTGGATTTTTCCTGAGGACATTTCTTTCTCCATAATCTAAGGATCATTTCCAAATGTCCTCACTCACATGCCATAAAAACAGGGATTTAAAGCTGCTCAATCAAAAGAATGATTTACACCTATGAGAGGAATGTACACATCACAAAGCAGTTGCTCAGAAAGTTCTTCTGCAAGTTTCATCGGAAGACGTTTCCTTGCTCACCACAAGCCTCAGGGAGTCACTATATATCCCTTCACAGATTCTTCAAAGACAGAGTTTTGACACTGGGCAACATACAGTAAGCATTAACTCTTTGAATTGAACGCACATATCAGAGAGCAGATTCTTGGAACGCCTCTTCCTCGATTTTATTTCAGTATATTTCACTATTCACCATAGTCCTCAAGGTGATCCAAAATATCACTTTTTCGGTTTCACAGGAACAGTGTTCAAATGTTGCCTTGTGAGAAAAGAGGTATAACACCCTGAGTGGAATGCATACATAACACAGTAGTATCTCAGAAAGTTTCTATGCAGTTTTTATCTGAAGATATCTCCTCTTTCACTGTAGGACGGAATGTGGTCCAGAATGTCCCTTCGCGGGTCTGTGCATGATGGAGTTTCCAAACTACATAATATAAGAAAATTTTTAACTATGTGAGATGAATCAATATATCTAACACAAGCAGTTTCTTTCTTTCCAGAAATCTTCTTTCCAGTTTTTGTCTGAGGATATTTCCTTTTTCACCATAGCTGTCCCTATACTCTCGATTCTGTCTTCGTAGCTTTTTCTCCAAAACGGATTCAGGAATCCTTTACATGAAGAAAGGTACATTTCTGTGATTGGAATGCACACGTCACAAAGTAGCTCCTCAGAAAGCTTCTCTCCAGTTTCTATCTGAAGACGTTTCCTTTCTCACGATAATCCTCATATCGCTGCTGTATATCCCATCACAGACTACACAAAAACAGTGTTATGATACTGCTCAATGAAAAGAGAAAATTAACTGTGTGAGCAGAATTCACGTGACACAGAGCAGTTTCACAGAAAGCTTCCTTCTGCTTACTATCGGAGGGTTTTTTTTTTCAGGATATTCTAAAATCGTTTCCAAATGTCCTTTCTCAGATTCCCCAGAAACAGTGATTTCAAACTGCTGAATCCAAAAAATCATTTAACTCTATGAGATGAATACAAACATCACAAAAGAGTTGTGCAGAAAGCGTCTCTCAAATTTTCGATGGAAGACATTTCCTTGCTCACACAGGCATCCGGATGCCACTTACTATCCCTTTACAGAACCCTCAAAGACCGACTTTCAAAGTGGAAAACGTAGAGTAAGCTTTAACCCTGTGAAAAGAATGGATATGTCAGAGACCAGTTTCTTGGAGTGCTTCTTTCTGTTTTTTATTGGACGACATTTCACTTTTTGCCATAGTCTTCAATGTGCTCCTAATATCACTCTTTTGGTTGTACAGGAACAGTGTTCACACTGTGCTTTTTGAGAAGAAAGTTATAAGTCCCTGAGTGGAATGCACACATCACCAAGCAATTTCTCAGAAAGTTTCTCTCCAGTTTTTATCTGACTATATTTCCTATTTCACCATAGGCCCGAATTTGATCCCAAATATCCCTACGTGGATCCATCCACGAAGGAGTTCCCAAGCTGTGTAATGTAAAGAAAGCTTTATCTATGTGAGATTATTACATGTATTCCAGAGTAGTTTCCTAGAAAGCTTACTTCCAGTTTTTGTCTGAGGCTATTTCACTTTGCACGACCAGCATCATCATGCTCCTGAATATCACTTGGTACCTGTTTCTCCAAAAGGATTTCCCCGATACTGTATGAGAAGAGAGGTATAACACTGTGAGTGGAATGCACACGTCACAAAGCAGTTACTTGGAAAGCTTCTCTCCAGTTTCTGTCTGAACTTATTTCCATTTTCACCTTAGCCACAAAGTGCTCCCGAATATCCCATTACATGCTAAACATACACAGGGTTAGAAAACTGCTCAATGAAAAGAGAAGCTTAACTCAGTCAGTTGAATTAAGACGACACAGAGCAGTTTCACAGAAAGCTTCTTTCTGGATTTTACCTGAGGATATTTCATTCTCCATATTCTGAGGATCATTCCCAAATGTTTTTCCTCATATACCACAAAAACAGGGATTTCAAGCTGCTCAATCCAAGGAATGGTTTAACTGTGTGAGACGAATACACACATCACAAAGCAGTTGCTCAGGACGTTTCTCTGCAGGTTTGATTGGAAGACGTTTCCTTGCTCACCCCAAGCCACTGGGCATCACTAAATATCCCTTCACAGATTCTTCAAAGACTGAATTTTGAAACTGGGCAACATAGAGTAAGCATTAACTCTGTTAGGTGAATGCACATATAAGAGAGCAGATTCTTGGAATGCTTCTTCTTCGATTTTACTTCAGTATATTTCACTATTCGCCATAGTCCTCAATGTGCTCCAAAATATCACTTTTTCGGTTTTACAGGAACAGTGTTCAAACGCGGCATTGTGAGAAAAGTGGTATAACTCCCTGAGTGGAATGCCTACATAACAAAGTAGTTTCTCAGAAAGATTTTATCCTGTTTTTATCTGAAGATATGTCCTTTTTCACCGTAGTCTTGAATTTGCTTCGAACATCCCTTCGCAGATCCCTGCATGACGGAGTTTCCCAACTGCGTAACATAGGAAAAGTTTTAACTATGCGAGATGAATAAATATATCTAACACAAAGCAGTTTCACAGAAATCTTCTTTCCAGTTTTTGTCTGAGGATATTTCCTTTTTCACCATAGCCCTCCCTATACCCCCGAATGTCTCTTGGTAGCTTTCTCCAAAGGGATTGCACAATCCTCTTTGAGAAGAAAGGTATATTTCTGTGAGTGGAATGCACACGTTCCAAAGCAGCTCCTCGGAAAGCTTCTTTCCAGTTTCTATCTGAAGATGTTTCCTTTCTCACCGTAAGCCTCAAAGCTCTACTGAATATCCCTTCGCAGACTTAATGAAAACAGTGTTATGATACTACTCAATGAAAAGAGAAGCTTAACTTTGTGAGCGTAATTCACGTGACACAGAGCAGTTTCACAGAAAGCTTCCTTCTGGTTTCTCTCTGAGGTTATTTCTTTTTCAGGATATTCTAAGGATCATTTCTAAATGTCCTGTCTCAGGTTCCACAGAAACAGTGATTTCAAACTGCTCAATCCAAAGAATGATTTAACTCTATGAAAAGAATACAAACATCACAAAAGAGTTGCGCAGAAAGCTTCTCTCCAATTCTCGAATGAAGACATTTTCTTGCTCACACAGGCCTCAAGTTGCCACTTACTATCCCTTCGCAGAACCCTCAAAGACCGACTTTCAAACTGGGAAATGTTGAGTAAGCTTGAACCCTGTGAAAAGAATGGATCTGTCAGAGACCAGTTTCTTCGAGTGCTTCCTCCTGTTTTTTATTGGACGACATTTCACTTTTTGCCATAGTCTTCAATGTGCTCTGAATATCACTCTTTTGGTTTTACAGGAATAGTGTTCAAACTGTGCATTGTGAGAAGAAAGTTATAAGTAGCCGAGTGGAATGCACACATCACCAAGCAGTTTCTCAGAAAGCTTCTCTCCATTTTTTATCTGACTATATTTCCTATTTCACCGTAGGCCTGAATGTGATCCAAAATATCCCTTTGCGAATCGCTCCACGAGGGTTTCCAAGCTGGGTAATATCAAGAAAGCTTTATCTATGCGAGATTATTACACATATCACAGAGTAGTTTCCTTGAAAGCTTCTTTCTAGTTTTTGTTTGAGGCTATTTCGCTTTTCACCATCAGCATCAACATGCTCCCGAATATCACTCGGTACCCGTTTCTCCAAAAGGGTTTCCCCGACGCTGTATGAGAAGAGAGGTATAACATTGTGAGTGGAGTGCACATGTCACAAAGCAGTTCCTCGGAAAGCTTCTCTTCAGTTTCTGTCTGAACATATTTCCTTTTTCACAGTTAGCCTCAAAGTGCTCCCGAATATCCCATTACACGCTAAACATACACAGGGTTAGAAAACTGCTCAATGAAAAGAGAGGCTTAACTGAGTGAGAGGAATTAAAATGACACAGAGCAGTTTCACAGAAAGCTTCCTTCTGGATTTTACCTGAGTATATTTCTTTCTCCGTATTCTAAGGATCATTCCCAAATGTTCTTCCTCAGATGCCACAAAAACAGTGATTTCAAGTAGTTCAATCCAAAGAATGGTTTAACTCTATCCGACGAATACACACAATGCAAAGCAGTTACTCAGAAAGTTTCTCTGCAGGTTTCATCGAAAGACGTTTCCTTGCTCACCACAAACATCCGGGCGTCACTAAATATGCCTGCACAGATTCTTCAAAGACAGAGTTTGGAAACTGGGCAACATAGAGTAAACATTAAATATGTGAAATGAATGCACATATCAGATAGCAGGATCTTGGAACACTTCTTTCTCGATTTCATTTCAGTATATTTCACTATTCGCCATAGACCTCAATGTGCTCCGAAATATCACTTTTTCAGTTACACAGGAACAGTGTTCAAACACTGCCATGTGAGAAAAGAGGTATAACTCCCTGAGTGGAATGCATACATCACAAAGTAGTTTCTCAGAAAGCTTCTATCCAGTTTTTATCTCAAGTTATCTCCTGTTTCACCATAGGTCTGAATGTGCTCCCGAATGTCCCTTTGCGGATCCGCGCCTGATGGAATCTCCAAACTGCGTATTGTAAGAAAAGTTTTAACTATTCGAGATAAATAAATATATCTAACACAAAGCAGTTTCACAGAAATCTTCTTTTCAGTTTTTGTCTGAGGATATTTCCTTTTCCACCATAGCTGTCCCTATACTCTCGAATGCCTCCTGGTACTTTTTTTCTAAAAGGGATCCCGGAATCCTCTATGAGAAGACAGGTTTATTTCTGTGAGTGGAATGCACACGTTACAGAGCAGCTCCTCAGAAAGCTTCTCTCCAGTTTCTATCTGAAGACGTTTCTGTTCTCACCGTAGGCCTCAAAGCGCTCCTGAATATCCCTTTCACAGACGAAACAAAAACAGTGTTATGATACTACTCAATGAAAAGAGAAGCTTACTGTGTGAGTGAAATTCTCGTGACACAGAGCAGTTTCACAGAAAGCTTTCTTCTGGATTTTACCCGAGGATATTTCTTTCTCCATATTCTAAGAATTGTTCCCAAATGCCTTCCTCAGATGCCACAAAAACAGTGATTTCAAGTTGCTCAATCCAAAGAATGGTTTAACTCTAGGAGACGAATACACAGATCGCAAAGCAGTTCCTCAGAATGTTTCTCCGCAGGTTTCATCGGAAGACGATTCCTTGCTCACCACAAGCCTCTGGACATCACTAAATATCCCTTCACAGATTTTTCAAAGACAGAGTTTTGAAACTGGGCAACATAGACTAAGCATTAACTCTATGTAGTGAATGCACATATCAGAGAGCAGATTCTTGGAACACTTCTTCCTTGATTTTATTTCAGTATATTTCACTATTCGCCATAGTCCTGAATGCGTTCCAAAATATCACTTTTTCCATTTCACAAGAATAGTGTTCCAACACTGTCTTGTGAGAAAAGAGATAAAACTCCCTGAGTGGAATGCATACATCACAAAGTAGTTTCTCAGAAAGCTTCTATCCAGTTTTACCTAAAGATATCTGCTCTTTCACAGTAGGCCTGAATGTGCTCTTGAATGTCCCTTTGCGGATCCTTGCATGAAAGAGTTTCCAAACCACGTAATATAAGAAAAGTTTTAAATATTCGAGATGAATAAATACTTATAACACAAAGCAGTTTCTCAGAAATCTTCTTTCCAGTTTTTGTCTGAGGATATTTCTTTTTTCTCCATAGCCGTCCCTATACTCCCGAATGTCTCTTGGTAGCTTTTTCTCCAAAAAGGATTCTGGAATCCTCTATGAGAAGAAAGGTTAATATCTGTGAGTGGAATGCACACATCACAAAGCAGCTCCTCAGAAAGCTTCTCTCCGGTTTTTATCTGAAGATGTTTCGTTTCTCACAGTAAGCCTCAAAGAGCTCCAGAATATCCCTTCACAGACTGAAAAAAACAGTGTTATGATACTGCACAATGAAAAGAGAAGCTGACCTGTGTGAGCAGAATTCACGTGACAAAGAGCAGTTTCACAGAAAGCTTCCTTCTGGTTTCTCTCTGAGGTTTTTTTTTTTTTTAAGGATATTCTAAAGAGCGTTTCCAACTGTCCTTTCTCAGATTCCACAGTAACAGTGATTTCAAACTGCTCAATCCAAAGAATTATTTAACTCTATGAGATGAATACAAACATCACAAAAGAATTGCTCAGAAAGCTTCTCTCTGATTTTCGATGGAAGACGTTTCCTTTCTCGACACAGGCCTCTGGTTGCCACTTACTATCCCTTCGCAGAATCCTCAAAGAACAACTTTCAAACTGGGAAATGTAGAGTAAGGTTTAACCCTGTGAAAAGAAGGGACATATCAGAGAGCAGTTTCTTTGAGTGCTTCTGTCTGTTTTTTTATTGGACTACATTTCATTTTTTGCCATAGTCTTCAGTGTGCTCCGAATATCACACTTTTAGTTTTACAGAAACAGTGTTCAAACTGTGCCTTCTGAGAAGAAAGTGATAATTCCCTCAGTGGAATGCTCACATCACCAAGCATTACTCAAAAAGCTTCTCTCCAGTTTTTATCTGACTATATTTCCTATTTCACCATAGGCCCAAATGCTATCCCAAATATCCCTTTGCAGATCCATCCATGAATGAGTTTCCAAGCTGCATAATATAAAGAAAGTGTCACCTATGTGAGATGAATAAACATAGCAAAAAGCAGATTCACAGAAACCTTCCTGCCAGTTTTTATCTGAAGATATTTCCTTTTATACCAAAGTCCTGAATGTGCTCCTGAAGGTCCCTTCCCAGATCCGTCCATGACAGTTTCCAAGCTGCATAATGTAAAGAAATCTTTATCTATGTGAGAAGATTACACATATCACAGAGTAGTTTCCTAGAAAGCTTCTTTCCAGTTTTGTTCTGAGGCTATTTCCCTTTTCACCATCAGCAGCAACATGCTCCCGAATATCACTTGGTACCTACTTCTCCAAAGGGTTTCACCAATGCTGTATTAGAAGAGAGGTATAACACTGTGACTGGAATGCACACATCACAAAGCAGTTCTTCGGAAAACTTCTCTCCAGTTTCGGTCTGAATATATTTTCTTTCACACCGTTAGCCTCAAAGTGCTCCCGAATATCTCATAACACACTGAACATACACAGGGTTTGAAAACTGCTCAATGAAAACAGAGGCTTAACTAAGTGAGAGGAATTAAGACGACACAGAGGAGTTTCACAGAAAGCTTCCTTCTGGATTTTAACTGAGGATATTTCTTCTACATATTCTAAGGATCATTCCAAAATGTCCTCCTCAGGTTCTACAAAAACAGTAATTTAAGGTTGCTCAATCGAAAGAATGGTTTAACTCTATGAAACAAATACACACATCACAAAACAGTTACTCAGAAAGTTTCTCTATAGGTTTCATTTGAAGACGGTTCCTCGCTCAACACAATCCTCCGGGCGTCGCTAAATATTCCTTCACAGATTCTTCAAAGACAGAGTTTCAAAACTGTGCAACATAGAGTAAGCATTAACTCTGTGAAGTGAATGCACATATCAGAGTGTACATTCTTGGAACGCTTCTTCCTCGATTTTATTTCAGTATATTTCACTATTCGCCATAGCCCTGAATGTGCTCCGATATATCACTTTTTCCATTTCACAGGAACAGTGTTCAAACACTGCCTTGTGAGAAAAGAGGTAAAACTCCCTGAGTGGAATGCACACATCACAGGGTAGATTCTCAGAAAGCTTCTATTTAGTTTAATCTAAAGATATCTCCTCTTTCACCGTAAGCCTGAATGTGCTCTTGAATGTCTCTACATGCATCCGTTCATGACAAAGTTTCCAGACTGCATACCTTATAAGAAAAGTTTTAGATATGTGAGTTGAATAAATACATATAACACAAAGCAGTTACACAGAAATCTTTCCAGTTTTTGTCCAAGGATATTTCCTTTTTCTCCTTAGCTGTCCCTATACTCCCGAATGTCTCTTGCTAGCTTTTTCTCCAGAAAGGATACCGGAATCCTCGATGAGAAGAAAGGTATATTTCTGTGAGTGGAATGCACGCGTCACAAAACAGCTCCCCTGTAAGCTTCTCTCCAATTTCTGTATGAAGACGTTTCCTTTCTCACGGTAAGCCTCAAAGAGGTCCAGAATATCCCTTCGCAGACTAAACAAAAACAGTGTTATGATACTGCTCAATGAAAAGAGAAACTTCACTGTGTGAGTGGAATTCAAGTGACAAAGAGCAGTTTCACAGAAAGCTTCCTTCTGGTTTCTCTCTGAGGTTATTTCTTTTTCAGGATATTCTAAAGAGCGTTTCCAAATGTCCTTTCTCAGATTCCACAGAAACAGGGATATCAAACTGCTCCATCCAAAGAATGATTTAACTCTATGAGATCAATACAAACATCACAAAAGAGTTGCGCAGAAATCTTCTCTCCAATTTTCGACGGAAGTCATTTCCTTGCTCGACACTGGCCTCCAGTTGCCACTTACTATCCCTTCACAGAACCTTCAAAGAACGACTTTCAAACTGGGAAATGCAGAGTAAGCTTTAACCCTGTGAAAAGAAGAGACATGTCAGAGACCAGTTTCTTCGAGTGATTCTTCCTGTTTTTTATTGGATGATATTTCACTTTTTGCCATAGTCTTCAATGTGCTCTGAATATCACTCTTTTGGTTTTACAGGAACAGTGTTCAAACGGTGCCTTATGAGAAGAAAATTATAACTCTGTGAGTGGAATGCACTCATCACGAAGCAGTTTCTCAGAAACCTTCTCTCCAGTTTTTATCTGACTATATTTCCTCTTTCACCATAGGCCAGAATGCAATCCCAAATATCTTTTCACAGATCCATCCACGGTGGAGTTTCCAAGCTGTGTAATGTAAGGAAAGCTTCATTTATGTCAGATGAATAATCATAGCAAAAAGCAGATTCACAGAAAGCTTCTTTACAATTTGTATCTGAATATATTTCCTTTTTCACCATAGTGTGCAATGTGATCTCGAAGGTCCCTTCCTGGATCCGTCCGTCACAGTTTCCAAGCTGTGTAATGTACAGAAAGCTTTTTCTATGAGAGAAGATTACACATATCACAGACCATTTTCCTAGAAAGCTTCTTTCCAGTTTTTGTCTGAGGCTATTTCCCTTTTCACCATCAGGAGCAACATGCTCCCAAATATCTCTTGGTACACGCTTCTCCAAAAGGGTTTCACCGATGCTGTATGAGAGGAGAGGTATAACACTGTGACTGGAATGCACAAGTCACAAAGCAGTTCTTTGGAAAGCTTCTCTCCAGTTTCAGTCTCAACATATTTCCTTTCACACCATTACCCTCAAAGTGCTCCCGAATATCCCATCATACGGTAAACATATACAGGGTTATAAAACTGCTCAATGAAATGAGAGACTTAAATTAGTGAGAGAAATTAAGACGACACAGAGCAGCTTCACAGAAAGCTTCCTTCTGGATTTTACCTGAGGATATTTCTTTCTCCATATTCTAAGGATCGTTCCCAAATGTCCTTCCTCAGATTCCACATAAACAGTTATTTGAGGCTACTCAATCCAAAGAATGGTTTAATGCTATGAAACAAATACACACATCGAAAAGCAGTTGCTCAGGAAGTTTCTCTGCAGGTTTCATCAGAAGTCGTTTCCTCACTCACCACAATCCTCCAGGCGTCACTAAATATCCTTTCACAGATTCTTCAAAGACCGAGTTTCGAAACTGGGAAACATAGAGTAAACATTAACTGTGTGAAGTGAATGCACATATCAGAGAGCAGATTCTTGGAACCCTTCTTCCTTGATTTCATTTCAGTATATTTCACTATTCGCCAGAGTCCTTAATGAGCTCCAAAATATCACTGTTTCGGTGTCACAGGAACAGTGTTCAAATGCTGCCTTGTGAGAAAAGACATATGACTTCCTGAGTGGAATGCATACATCACAAAGTAGTTTCCCCTAAGACTTCTATCCAGTTTTATGTGAAGATATCTCCTCTTTCACCATAGGCCTGAATGTGCTCCCGAATGTGCCTTCACAGATCTGTGCATGATGGAGTTTCCAAACTGCATAATATAAGAAAAGATTTAACTATACGAGATTAATAAATATATATAACACTAAGCAGTTTCACAGAAATCTTCTTTCCAGGTTTGTCTGAGGATATTTCCTTTTTCACCATAGCCATCCCTATACTCCCGAATGTCTCTTGGTAGTTCTTTCTCCAAAGGGGATTCCGAAATCCTCCATGAGAAGAGAGGTATATTTCTGTGAGTGGAATGCACACGTCACAAAGCAGCTCCTCAGAAAGCTTCTTTCTAGTTTCTATCTGAAGACGTTTCCTTTCTCACCATAAGCCTTAATGTGCCTCTGAATATCCCTTCACAGACTAAACATAAACAGTGTTGTGATGCTGCTCACTGTAAAGAGAAGCTTAACTGTGAGAGTGGAATTCAAGTGACACGGAGCAGTTTCACAGAAAGCTTCCTTCTGGTTTCTCTCTGAGGTTATTTCTTTTTCAGGATATTCTAAAGATCATTTCCAATTGTCCTTTCTCAGATTCCACAGGAACAGTGATTTCAAACTGCTCACTCCAGAGAATGATTTAACTCTATGAGATGAATACAAACATCACAAAAGAGTGGCGCAGAAAGCTTCTCTCCAATTTTCGATGGGAGACATTTCCTTGCTTGACACAGTCCTCCGGTTACCACTTACTATCCCTTTACAGAACCCTCAAAGACTGACTTCAAAACTGGGAAATGTAGAGGAAGCTTTAACCCTGCGAATAGAACGGACATGTCAGAGAGCAGGTTTCTCTGAGTGCTTCTTTCTCTTTTTTATTGGACGACATTTCACTTTTTGCCATAGTCTTCAATGTGCTCCAATTATCACTCTTTTGGTTTTACAGGAACAGAGTTCAAACTCTGCCTTATGAGAAGAAAGTTATAACTCCCTCAGGGGAATGCACATGTCACAAAGCAGTTCCTCAGAAAGCTTCTCTCCAGTTACGGTCTGAACATATCCCCTTTTTCACTGTAAGCCTCAAAGTGCCTCCGAATATCCCATCACACATTAAACATGCAAAGGGTTATAAAACTGCTCAAATAAAAGAGGGGTTAACTGAGCGAGAGAAATTGAGACGACACAGAGTAGTTTCTCAGAAAGCTTTCTTCTGGATTTTACATGAGTATATTTCTTTCTCCATATTCTAAGGATCATTCCCAAATGTCCTTCCTCAGATTCCACAAAAACAATGATTTCAACCTGCTCAACCAAAGAATGGTTTAAGTCTATGAGACGAATATACACATCAGAAAGCAGTTGCTCAGAATGTTTCTCTGCAGGTTTCATCGGAAGATGTTTCCTTGCTCACCACAAGCATCTGGGTATCATTAAATATCCCTTCACAGATTCTTCAAAGACAGAGGTTCGAAACTGGGCAACAGAGAGTAAACATTAACTCTGTGAAGTGAATACACATATCAGAGAGCCGATTCTTGGAACGTTTCTTCCTCCATTTTATTTCAGTATATTTCACTATTCGCCATAGTCCTCAATGCTTCTTTCTGTTTTTTATTGGAGGACATTTCACTTTTTTCCATGGTCTTCAATGTGCTCTGAATATGACTCTTTTGGTTTCACAAGAACAGTGTTCAAACTGTGCCTTATGAGAAGAAAGTTATAACACTCTGAGTGGAATGCACACATCGCCAAGCAGTTTCTCAGAAAGCTTCTCTCCAGTTATCTGACTATATTTCCTATTTCACCATAGTCCCGAATGTGATCCTAAATATCCCTTCGGGGATCAATCCACGAGAGAGTTTCCAAGCTGCGTAATGTAAAGAAACCTTCATCAATGTGAGATAGTCCTGGATGAGCTCCCAAAGGTGCTTTCGTAGATCCGTCCATGACAGTTTCCATTCTGCATAATGTAAAGAAAGCTTTATCTATATGAAATGATGACACATGTCACAGAGTAGTTTCCTAGAAAGCTTCTTTCCAGTTTTTGTCTGAGGTCATTTCCCTTTTCACCATCAGCAGCAACATGCTCCCGATTATCACTTGGTACCTGTTTCTCCAAAAGGGTTTCACCGAAGCTGTATGAGAAGAGAGGTATAAGACTGTGAGTGGAATGCACACATCACAAAGCAGTTCCTCGGAAAGCTTCTCTCCAGTTTCGGCCTGAACATATTTCCTTTTTCACTGTATGCCTCAAAGTGCTCCCGAATATCCCGGCACACGCTAAACAAACACAGAGTTAGAAAACTGCTCAATGAAAAGAGAGCATTAACTGAGCGAAAGGAATTAAGATGATACAGAGCAGATTCACAGAAAGCTTCCTTCTGGATTTTACCAGACGGTATTTCTTTCTCCATATTCTAAGAATCGTTCCCAAATGTCCTTCCTCAGATTCCACAAAAACAGTGGTTTAAACCTGCTCAATCCAAAGAATGGTTTAACTCTATGAGACGAATGCACACATCGCAAAGCAGTTGCTCAGAAAGTTTCTCTGCACTTTTCATCAGAAGACATTTCCTTGCTCACCACAAGCCTCTGGGTGTCACTAAATATCCCTTCACAGATCCTTCAAAGACAGGATTTTGAAACTGTGCAACATAGAGTACGCATTAACTCTGTGAAGTGAATGCTCATATCAGAGAGCAGACTCTTGGAACACTTCTTCCTCGATTTTATTTCAGTATATTTTACTATTCACCATAGTCCTCAATGCGCTCCGAAATATCACTTTCTTGGTTTCACAGGCACAGTGTTCAAACACTGCCTTGTGAGAAAAGAGGTATAACTCCCTGAGTGGAATGCATACATTACAAAGTAGTTTCTCAGAAAGGTTCTCTCCAGTTTTTATCTCAAGTTATCTCCTCCTTCACCATAGGCCTGAATGTGCTCCTGAATGTCCCTTCATGGATCTGTGCATGACGGAGTTTCCAAACTGCATAATATAAGAAAAGTATTAACTATGCGAGATGAATAAATATATTTAACAGAAAGCAATTTCACAGATATTTCTTTCCAGTTTTTGTCCGAGGATACTTCCTTTTTCACCACAGGCATCCCTATACTCCCGAATGTTTCTTGGTAGCTTTTTCTCCAAAAGGGATTCCGGAATCCTCTAAGAGAAGAACGGTATATTTCTGTGAGTGGAATGCACACGTCACAAAGCAGTTCCTCAGAAAGCTTCTCTCCAGTTTCTATCTGAAGATGTTTCCTTTCTCACCATATGCCTCAAAGTCCTCCAGAATATCCCTTCGAAGACTAAACAAAAACATTGTAATGATTCTGCTCAATGAAAAGAGAAGGTTAACTGTGTGAGCGGAATTCATGTGACACAGAGCAGTTTCACAGAAAGCTTCCTTCTGCTTTATCTCTGAGCTTATTTCTTTTTCGGGATATTCTAAAGATTGTTTCCAAATGTCCTTTCTCAGATTCCACAGAAACAGTGATTTCAAACTGCTCAATCCAAAGAATGATTTAACTCTATGAGATGAAAACACACATCACAAAAGAGTTGCACAGAAAGTTGCTCTCCAATTTTCGATGGAAGACAATTCCTTACTCGACACAGGCCTCTGATTGCCACTTACTATCCCTTCGTGGAACCCTCATAGACCGACATTCAAACGGGAAATGTAGAGTAAGTTTTAACCCTGTGAAAAGAATGGACATGGCAGAGAGCACTTTCTTTGAGTGCTTTTTTCTGTTTTTTATTGGACAACATTTCACTTTTTGCCTTAGTCTTCAATGTGCTCCGAATATCACTCTTTTGGTTTTACAGGAACAGTGTTCAAACTGTGCCTTATGATAAGAAAGTTATAACTCCCTGAGTGGAATGCACACATCACCAAGCAGCTCCACAGAAATCTTCTCTCCAGATTCTGTCTAAAGAAGTTACCTTTCTCACAGTAAGCCTTAAAGCACTCCAGAATATCCCTTCTCAGACTAAAGTAAAACAGCGTTATGATACTGATCAATGAAAAGAGAACCTTAGCTCTCTGAGTAAAATTCACATGACACAGAGCAGTTTAACAGAAAGCTTCCTTCTGGTTTCTCTCTGCGGTTACTTCTTTTTCTGGATATCCTGAAGAGCGTTTCCAAATGAGCCATCCCTCTACTCCCGAATGTCTCTTGGTAGCTTTTTCTTCAAAAGGGATTCCAGATTCAGTAAACAATTTCTCAGAAGGCTTCTTTCCAGTTTTTACTGAGAATATTTCCTTTTTCATCATAGTCCTCAATGAGCTCCCAAATATCACATTGCAGAGTCCACGAAAACAGTTTCAGCACACTGCTACAAGAAGAGAAATTTCAATCTCTCTGTGATGAATTCACATATCAGAAGGCAATTTCTCCAAAAGCTTCTTTCTGATTTTTAACTGAGGATATTTTCGTTTTCACCATGGGCCTCAATGTGCTCCCAAATATCACTTTGAAGACTCCACAACAGTGTTAGCAAACTCCTTCATAAAG